>JACRUU010000030.1:21464521-21630585 GCA_030449085.1 Kryptopterus vitreolus
AGAATATCTCTATCCTCTTCTCCAGTTATGTCAATGGATCCCACTATTCTTTCTTGCAGTGTACCTTTTTTGGCTAATATATTACACAGACTACACTTCCCATAAGCCACTGCAGCGTCCTTTGACACCTGCTTTTACGCATAATTAGTTAATTCGAGACAATAGCAATTTCTGTCTAATTATGTAAACGAGCACTAATTCATTATCTTCTTCAAAAGGGGCGTCGAGTCTCCAGCACAGTGGCCGGTTTAACGTATGGGAAGGCTTTGGGTTCGAGGTCCCCGGGATCGCCCCTCTTGGTTCCTCGAGCAAGGATCCTCCAGGGGGGAGGGGTGCGCTGTATCAGCTTGCTGGGTTGAATGATTTTTTGGTGGATATTCCACCTACAGGTTCAAATCGCAACACTAGTGGGCGCTTGAGCCCAATTGAGCTCCGGTTCCTCTCGAGGTTGTGGGAAATCTTACTTTGAGACAATCGCACCCATTTTCGTGTTGTGCTCCCGCTTGTTGCTAATTTATAGGGAGTGAGAGATTATTCTTCCTGTTGCGCGCTCGCTTATGAATTCTCTCCGTTGTTTGTTTGATAGATGAAGGAAAAGCAAAAACAAGCAGGTGGGGGGGGGGGGGGGGGGGGGGGGGGGATGGGGGGGGGGGGGGGGGGGGGGGAAAGGAACAACTTGAAAGAAAGCTGCATTTTTCTTTGTTCTTTCTTTCTTTCTCTCTCTCTCTCTTTTTTTTTTCGGTCTTCTCTCCCATGTTCTGTTCTCCCGCAGCAGCTTCACGAAACACTGCACACGCCTCATTGAGGTTAATGCACCATTATTGAGATTTTCTCCTTGAACAGGTCTGAGCACTTTGAAGAACATAACGTGCCGGTAAGATCCGTACGTGCGTACGCGCGCGCGTTCGGTCCCATAAGCATAACGGCGTGTTTTGTGAGCGAGTATTTCGGGATTACGGATGTTTGTTATTAAAGACGGACTTTTCTACATCGGAAACCTGGAGGAACAGAAATGTTTTCGATTGCTCACTGAGAAATTGTTGAATGGGGGCCCCCCGGCCATTCGTGGGGGAACAAACAAACAAACAAACAAACAAAAAAAAAAAAAACACAACCATTTCCTGAAGAAAATGCACACGGTGGCTCCGGGCGCGACCTCCCCTGACAGCGTGGTCTGTTTAAACACTCGTCTCTAAATATTTAGCGATGAACGAGCTAGCATTTTCAGACACTAAAAACGGCCTTTTCGCTACGGGGCCAGCGAATCACGCGACGTCCTCAAATTGTCTAGCGTCCGACTCGCGTCTGATCGCTCAGCACGTCGACGGGGTCACGCGACCCCGTGTCCGAGTTTCGCGGGTTTTTCACGTTTGCGGTTACGTGACGCCATGCGGTAGTCACACGATCGTCGTTCGACTCCATCTCGCCCGCGGTGGCGGAGGGTCAAATGCCCTCGTTCGTTCTCGACGGGGCCGGAATGTCGCGGGTCTCCCGGAATTCCGGACGTGCGCGCGGGGTTCGGGACGTTCGCGATCCGATCCGGACCCCCTGCGAGTGGATTTGCCACGCTCGCAGGCCCGAACCGGCGAGGCACGAAAATTCACTCCCGTTCATTGTCCACGGGCAAAAAAATGCTGCTTTTTTGGCCCCCGGGTTCGGAATTCCCGGGTGCGGAGCGATTCCTTCTAAAAGTAACGGCGCGCCTCGCACCGTCGGGCCGCACGATGTGAGGTATGAAAGATATGCACCCGAATCAGTGTGTTCTAAAGGTCAGACTTGTGTGTGTGTGTGTGTGTGTGTGTATATATAAAAATGAAACATGAGTCATGTGACGTGTATATTATGGTGCATTATAAAAAAAAAAATATATATATAGAATGAACGACATTTTAATCCATTGTCAAAGAAATGCCCATTTTATCCATGGGATAATTTCCTCTTATTTTTCAAACCACATCAAAGGGTAATTAATGTTCATAGTGCCAAATTGGCATTTCTTAGTGAACATTTATATACCCTATTTCTTTTGACAATGGATTAAAATGTCGTAGTTCCATCTGAAAAGTCCCAGATATAGACATAATGTTCATTCGCTGTTGCAATCATTTCCTTAAGTATCCCTTGAAGGTTTTTTTTTTTTTTTTTTAATCCTTTTATTTTGTTATAATTTGGGGTCCCTATGACAAAGTCAGAAGGCCTTAATCGCACTTATAGTGTCCTAAAAAAAAAAACCAACAAAAAAGCCTCAAATGTGAAGACGAAAAATAGCTGGCTTTTTTTTTTTTTTTTTTATTATTATTATTATTATTATTCTAAAATCACTTCCCATGTGGTATTTTAAAAATGTCATGCGGTGAGATTGGGTCTTACTCCTGCCCGAGTGCGAGAGTGCGGCATCGTCGATACCGGATGAGTCACTTTCGGGGTGTGAGAGTGTGAGAGAGAGAGAGAGAGAAAAAAAGAGGGAGAGACAGAACGAGGAATAAGGGCTAGGGTGGAAAAGAGGTGTGGGCATTAAAGAAGGACTAAAGGGAAGGAGGTCGAGTGATGGAGAGGAGAGGAGTAACGGTAGCCGAGGATGTGAGGCCAAGAGGAGATCGGGTGAAAGCTAAACCCCAAAAGGAGAGAGAGGTGCCGGAGACAATCAAACAATTTGATTACGTTATGCAAATCTGAGTCTGGTCTGGTACTCGAATACAAGCACTCGTCGGTTCTGATATCCTGCTGACAACAATTATTTGGGCCCAAATTTGAATGCAAACATCAATCACGGCTTCTCGTTAAACCGTGACCAATAGCGAGTTAATCGCTAAAACTGCAATTCGATTGGTCTAATGCTATCAGAACATCTGTAATCGACCCTCTATTGGTCTCCTCTGATAAGGACACTGAGGGTAATTCGAATAGTTAACATATTCAAAGACAGATTAGTCGACAAATCGGGTGCTTTGATACGAATCCAATTCGAGCATTACAGTTACAATTGGTGGATTGCCTGTGATTTTGTCTTGGACCTCTGTCAGAAAGCGAGTGAAGGGAGAGGACAAACAAAGTCGATCCGGACCGGAACGTCTGGCAAATTACATCCATGTAAATGCGACATGGCGAGCGGATCTCGGATCTCGGCTTTTTAACATTGGGGGGAAAAAGGGAACGGATGGAGATGTTTGAATGGCCGTCAGCCACGATTCAGCCTTTGTTCTGCCTAATTAGAGAACAGCCGAGGCTTTGGAGCGGCTCGGAATTGAAGACGCTTACAGATTTTTATCTCTTATGTGTTGACGTTCAAAGAAGAGGGCCCCCCCCCCCCCAAAAAAAAGAGATTTATTAAGCAGCGCTGTAATGACAGGAGTGCGTTAATAAAAGTCCTCTCAAAAAGGTAAGACGTCAATTGTTTTCATTATTCATCGTCTTTTATATTTGAATTATTCATCGTATTTCTTTTTCCAAGTCCAACGGATGAATTTATATTTGAATTATTCTTTTTCAAGTCCACATGAAAAAAGAAATTTCCATTGTTTTCCTTGTTAACAAAAGAAAAAATATGTATTAGTTTTTCTTTGGATTTTCAAGTTCCAAAACTATAATTGTATTTTTACGATGATTGTGTCATTTGTGTGTCGCTTCACCTTAGAAAGGTTCCTCGGATCCATTTTTCCTGGTATTGACATCAACCGGTTGTTCTCTCACACAGCTCTGATTGACGGATGTATTTATTTATGAAATAATGTTGTTGACATGCTATATTGAAAATTATTACATCTATGTTTGACGGGAGAGATTTGGAGAGAAGAGAACAACATTATTTCATAAATAAATACATCCGTCAATCAGAGCTGTGTGTAATGTTATTTGTCTAGTGTTGGTTTGAAGAGTAAAATAAATATAATTGTATACATTTTAAATACAAATTTCTTGTTAATTACAGTGCAAAATCTGGGACGTGGCTCCTTTAAGAACGTGTTACGGTGTTCCGGTTGCTTTAACACTGTAACGCGGATTTGGGAAGGCGACGCGCTCGCGTAAGCTTCCGTACGGTAATGCAGCGAGGAGATCGTACCTGTTGCGAACGAGCGGCTAGGGGGAAATTTCGGAAGCGCGAGAGGATGCGCCAAACGTTTATTCTTTTATTGATTTCTCGCTCGGGTTTCGTTCGGATCGGATCGCGGCTCGACCTTAACGCCACTAATGTTATTTTGTAGTAATGTGTGTATATATATATATATATATATATATATATATAAAAAAAAATGAGCAGACATGGAATAGAGAGACCCGTTTGGATTATTATCGTATGACATTGTATGGAAATGAAACGATTTCGCATGCAGTTTAAATGAACAGCTCACTAACGTTTAATTCACTCCGATTTAATCACTCGGCAGGGAGACCTTCAGAGCGCGGTCACAAAATGAATACGGCTAATTAAGACGCATCATGACACACACACACACACGAGGTCAATGAGGCCATATTATTATTTGATACGAGTTCTCTCGGACGCCTCACAGACGCCGTCCGCGGGGGTCAGAGTCGAGTCACTGCACCTGTTGTAAAATGTGTCTGGATGTGTCTTATTCATTTTATCGGTCTGTCTAGTGCATTTGTTCAATCGCAAATCTAGATGGGCGTGTCTTTAGTGCATGTTGTTCAAACACATTTTACGCAGTGTTTTTTGCGATTGAAAAACACTGGACATGTATTCTGTGTGTGCAGAATGTCTGTGTAAAGGCAAAAAACACAAAGACTTGTCTAACAGACCGAGCAACAGACAGACTGATTTGGGGACAGCAACGAAAAGACATACAGACACTGCGTAAAATGTGTCTGGATGTGTCAGACTACAGCCACAAACTTTCATTTTATCGGTCTGTCTAGTGCATTTGTTCAGTCACATTACTCCCCTACAGAGGGCGCCTAGGAAGGGGACGACATGATAATGTGACAGAAGGAGCAGCGAGGTCAGGACGAGGCGGTCGATGCTCGCGGAGGAGGGAGTGAGAAGGGAAGGGAAATTGAGAAAAGAAAGAGTGCAAGTTGTATAAGTGTACAGTGTGTGTGTGTGTGTGTGTGTGTGTCTGGGCCATGTTCCAACTCTGAACTGCCATCCTGAGGCAGTTCACTGAGTGGTGTTCAGCATTCAGCTGACAGTTCCCCTTTTTTTTTTTGGCCAAATGCTGCCATTTAGCTGTTTCTTTCACATCTCACACGCGCACACACACACACATAGGTACACAAAGATAAATTGAAAGTGATAAATAACGAGATAGATACCGTGCGAGGGAAAAAAAGAGGAAATTGTCCATCGAATTGTGACCAAATGCGCGCGCGCACACACACTTGCTTTCATCTCAGTTTTGTCATGCTCTTCTTCTTTTCCTTTCCCTTTTTTGTGTGTGAGAGCACACTTGCTCCCTGTGGGCACGGCTGGTATTTCATTCCACCACCCCCCCTCCTTCTGAGTGTCGCATCAGTGCGATGTCCTTGCCGCTACGGACGAGCGGAGACGTCGATGCGGCCGAACGGCGGAGGGTCAAAATGTTCCCCGTTCGAGGGCGGAACGACGCAGAATTCCCGGAATTCGAGAGTCGTGACCCTCTCCGTCTCGCCTACGAGCGGATGTGTCACGCGCGCATTTGGGACGACCACGGGCCCGACGGCGAATTCCCCCCCCCCCCCCTTTTGTTCTCTACGGGGCCGGAACGCGGCGGATTTCCCGAAATTCACCGGAACGCACGCGGTGATTCGCCATCCGCTCCGGCCCCCCCCCCCCCCCCCCCCCCCCTGCGAGCGGATTTGCCACGCGTGCGCGTCGGACGCTCGCGGGCCGAACTGCGAGGCGCAAAATTCCGACCCCGTTCCTTTTGCACGGGGGAAAAAATGTCCCGCTTTTTGGCCCCGGGTTCAGAATTCCGTGGGGCGATTCCTTCTAAAAGTGACGGCGCCGCGCACGACACGAGGTACGATTCGTGGCGATCGGACCGAAACCGCGGGACGGGTTACGCGGCGAAAATGCGTTTTTCTTGTAACTCTAGTTTTGAAAGGGTCGTGGATTATGTAATGTTCTTCTTAAACAACCAAAATCATTTGCGTGTCGGCCGCCAACGAACCGTATTGGTAAACGTGTGACGCCAATCGTAAAGTCGACTTGGAGCCTAGCTATGCTTTTGATTAATTTTCTTACGTTATCAGCTAGCTAGGCTCCAAGATTAGAGATCTGAATACAATTGCAAAATAATAAGGATATAATTCACGTTCATGTCTTTTTCTCTTCAGTAACGCTAATATTGAAATGGTCAAAACGGAGGTCTTCAAGATCTCCGTTCTTGACCATGTATCATAATTAGCAACACATTCAAGAATGTTTTTATTGCTCGAATAAACATTCATTATTTAAATATGCACACATTTAATTGTTCAAATATGCGTCGTGGCTCCTTTAAGAATCATGTTCCGGTTTTTGGTTGCTTTCCATATAAACTGGTGATGGGTTACTATGATTTACAGGGAAAACGCAAACGTAGCATGCATGCAGTACGGTTTGCTAAACCCATCACCAAAGAGAGAAAAGAACAAACAAGTTCTCATGATATCTTTGAGGTGAAAACATGGTTTCAACCATTGCATTAGCAAAGGCTTCTGTACAAGCTTTAATCGCTGAAGTGAGAGACAATTGTGTCAAGTATCGCTGACTGCTCACACGCGCTTTACAAGTCAAAATGTCTAACGAAACCTACAGAATACGAAGGTTTTAAAAGATGTTTTATTCCTCTATTCTTTTTGCGTCTTGCTCATTACATGTCTTGGAGCCGTGGTAAAAAGAAAACCCAAAAAAAAAAAGCAAGAGACTAAACGTCCCGATCTCGGCCATATTTTTGTTCCGATGGAATAAGAACCACGGCGTGTCTTTGCGAGTCCTCGCTCGTCACGGAGAGGCGTCTAACGAGCGACTCCAGCAGCTGCTGCCATTTTGGATCCAGCTGAGAAGAGACACAGATTTGTGCCAGGCCATTCGATGAACCAATCAGCATGCTTCTCAGGAAGGGAAAAGAGCAAAGCAGCATGGGTAAATAAAGGGGGAGAGAGAGAGAGAGAGAGAGAGAGAAAAAGGAAAAGAAAAATTCACAGCCTGGGCACTTACACAGCCATTTCAAGTCCCGGCGGAGAGACGGATGCAGGGAATAATTACAGTGTTCGGGAAGTGAAGAAAAGAGCAGAAAGAGCGCTTGTACAAGTTAAGGTCCATGTTACATTTTCAGGCGAGATTTTTATTTTGGTTTTGTGTCCCCCCCCCCCCCCCCCCCCTCCCCTCTTATTATTATACTCAGGAGGGGAATAAATACATATACAGAGGTGTAACTCAAGCGATTCAAATAGTTTCTAAAAATTAAATCAATAAATACGAGGCCCTCGTATTTAGTGATTTAAGGGTTTTCTACAAAAAAACAAAACCAAATATATAAAAATAACTATAACTAAAATGAATAAAAATGATAGCACTTTGTCATGCTCTATTCTAATGCATCAACACCATCAATCTTAATCTACCATAAATGAATACTTATCATTTAATTATACAAGGGAGAGATTTTGTAATGTATTTCTGTATTTAATAGACCGTATTAAAGTTTACCCTTTATTTTACTTGATTTCACTTTTTTTTTTTTTTCGTATTCGTTCCTGGAAACAATAAAAAAAAAAACAAACAAATCACTCTGTGAGTCGACTCTGTTGGAGTCACACGAGATGAACGACTCGGATTAGAAGATTGGATAGACAAACTCTTTTAGTATTTGGTTCAACAGACACCGAGGACTAACCGGAGGACCGACGCGTGATTCCCACAGACGCTATTCGCTGCCGGTACACGGCGTTAATGCCAAACGGAATAATTGGTCTCACGAGTCCAAGGGTCACGTGACTCGCGTAGACTCTTGGCCAAAATATCCGATCTATTGCACCGTGCAGCGTCTACGAGAGTCATTTGACAATAGGACGAACGACTCTTACGATTTGTTTGCATTTGTTGGAGTTATCGTAACCGTCGACGGAGCGCGTCTTGTGTTATTCGCCGACAAAACCGAAGCAAACTCGAGAATCGATGAAAAGGTTCTGCGAATCGTCCAAACGAAGGAATCAAGTGTCGCACAAACGACTCGGTAGGACACGAGGCGCCGTTTCCGTACGGACAAATAAATACAAAGGAGGTCGGGAAACAAAGCGGCCTAAGCAAAAAGCCGAAACGGGTCTGCGGCTCGGCACTTTTTCCCCTCGCGGGCCGATTTGGTCTACGGTCAAAGCTCAAAGCCGGGTTGATTTTATTTCTTATCATTATCGACTTGCGTCGCCCTGACCCGGCGTGACTGAAGAAAACTGACAATCGAAGTTTACCTCAAGGAATTTCTACTGGCCGTCAATACAATGTCTCGTTCTTTACCTACATGAAACCTTGATGCTGACTGGTTTCAGTCACCAATCTTATTCTAAGCATGTCCAGGTTTCATGTAGGTACAAGAACTAGATCGATTGTCATTCACGGGTCCTGTCAATCAATGTTTCTACGAATCAGTCAATCAGAATCGATACAAATCAGAAAGTGGACATGCTATTTTTGTGCGAAACCAAAGTTTGTTTGAGTTGTAACGGCTAACCCCTAGTATTGTTACAGCTTCCCGGTTTCGATTCCAAACGGCGGACCAACCGCGGACGCCTTGATTGCGACATACCTGGTAAGTAAGACAATGTTGCCGCGTTCAAAAATATCACGTCCACTCGACACTAGAGCTGGCGAATTCCGACTCCACTTTTCGATTCCGATTCTTATGGATTCCCAATTTTATGGAAGAACGGGAAGTGCTCAAAAGTGTGTCGAGTGTAATTATTGTAATCAACTAATAACTTTGTGTTTTTTTTTTTGCATGGACCAGGTCCTGGTCCATGAAAAAAAAAAACCACTATCTTCCGGGACCTTAGATGGTAATCTAAACGTATTAAACAAGTTCATAATAGTTATTTATTTAGTAATAATTTCATAATTGATTTTTGTTAGTTTGATAGCCTTAATTTTAGGGCTTCATATCCGATTCCTGAAATCCGGATTTCAGGAAGTCGGATATGAAGCCAAAATTTAAGCTTAGTACAAATAGTTACAATCGTGAAAGCGCCGTGACTTTATACTGGACGCCGTGTCCTTGAACCGAGCCATTTAACCTTGAACTGCTCAGTGGTGTGTGTGTGTGTAAAAGCTGCTTTGCCTAAAATCTTGAAACCAAATGTGTTCCAGGTAAATCAAGAGGATGTAAATGCAGTTGAGTGTTTTTCTTAAGCATTTCCACATTCACTTCACATTACCACCATCCCCCCCCCCCCCCCCCCCATCCCATTGGCGTCTTTTAGTCTCTGTTTCTGTAAACACACACACACACACACACACACATATTTAGTAAACAAAAGTCCAAACTGGGAGCGATAGATGGGCAGAGACAGCGCAGTGAGTTAAAGAGCACGAGTTCACCGGGAGGACTGATTTCATCCTTTCATTAAATATTCTGTTTGTGAGGAGACGTGCTGCGTGATTAGCGGCTAGCTGGGTAACGTTCACGCCACGCCGCTACGAGAAGAAGGGAACAGCAGAATTTACATTTCATTCAATTCTAAAACACTGACGTTAGACGTTGACACTCAATCTGTCTGACAGAAACACTCCGACACAAAGTACAATCTTTGTTTAGCGGCACAAACGCACACAACAAACAGTGATATCCTCCTGTTCACAAAACGCCACTGGAAAACCTGACGTTCCGTTTTTGGAACGATGGAATTCCGCAGCGTTTGTTTTCGGACCGACGCACAATTGCAGAGAAACGAGTTACGGAGAAACGACGAGCGAATGGCCAAATTCCAAACAAACGCAAAGCGGGAACGCCCGTTAACGCCGTTTTTTTCTTGTCCTTCTTTTCCCCCCCCCTTTTTTTTCCCCCCCCCCCCCCCCCCATACCTCTGGCTACGGCGTAGAGACCCGCTCGGGTCTCCGAGCCAAAGTCGGCAGTACCGGCGGGTTTGACCTCGACGCGAAGCCGCTGCCATTTTACCGTCGAAAACGAGCTCCCGGATCGTACGCTTCTAATTCCGAACACGATTATTCGGCTGAGCTCAGCAGGCCGTGTCTCTCTCGCCAAGGCGCCCCCCCCCCCCCCCCCCACTACTTCCCCCCCCCCCCCCCCCCCCCCCTACCCCCACCTTCCACCCCATTCCACCCCCCCCCCCCCCCCCCCCCCCCACTTACTCCCCCCCCCCCCCCCCCCCCCCCCCCCTTCCCGCCTTCCCGCATCTCCGGGATGGGAACGAGAAAACAAATCAATCACATATCAAATACATATTCATGCGCCTTTGCCTCATTCGGAGACTTGTTGTTGTTTTCTGGACGCCAAACTGTTGTTTTTTTTTTTTCGTTTTTGTTTTTTTTTTTTTTTTTTTCAAGTTCTGGTGCCAGAAAACAGACGGGGAAAAACAGCCTCAATCACAAAGAGAGGAATGAAACGGAGGCTGGGATGCAAAGAGTCTCTTTAATTTTTAACGCTCAGCCCACGCCACTCGCCGCACAAACGCGCCCCCCCACCACCCCCCCCCCCCCCCACCCCCCCCCACCCCTCTCCCCCTTCCCCCGTACCTGTGAGGTTCTTCAGACCGAGTTGGCGCAATCCAAAATGGCCGTCGCGGCGGTAGTTGAGGAAGATGGCGAGGGCGTAGCGGTCCTCGTAGAGTCGCGTGCCGCGGATGATGCGCAGGTTCTCCAGCGGCAGGTAGTCGAACTGATTCAGAGCCACCAGGACGTAACCCGTCACCTCCCGGATGGACTGCACACCGAAAGAAAGAAAGAAAGAAGGTTCACTTTGAAGAAAATATGCGTTTCATTTATTTGATGTCGTTTCAAGTTTGAAACACAAACCCAAACTCTTTAGGCTGCTACGTCTAGCGCAAGATGAAGTGTGTGTGTGTGTGTGTGTGTGTGTGTACTCATTCTTTAATATATACCAATAGATCTTGGATATGGATGGATAGACACATCCCGCGGGATGTCTGGTCCATATAACAGACGTATATGGAGGATAGACAATCTCTCGGACAGTACGGGTGTTGGATGGATAGATGGATCGATGGATCGGCAGAGAGAATCTATCTATCTATCTAATTGGTCCTGAGAAAAAAAATTATAAAAGTTGTTTTTGTGTTAGTCACACGATCTCAACACACACACACACACACCTGTCCACTGATTTGGTGTGCTAGTAGCTTTCAACAAAGCAAGTTTTGGAAATTGATCATTCCTGATCCGGTTTGTGCCAATTCTCATCCCGCGGAGCGCCGTGAAATCCGCTCCTGAGAAAAGAGCGCGAGGAGGATGGCACGGCTACGTCTGTCTGTCAACCAGCGTGGAGATTAATTACGCCGAGAGACCGTTCGCGGGACGAGCGTAGCTCGGGCGAAGGAATGGAGAGCTTTGTGAAATTGTGTTTCAAGTTTGCCAAAAGGCATGTTGGAGACTCGACAAACATGTCAAAAGCAAAACTTTTGGGTTTGGGGGATTGGCTCCAATCTCTACATTTGGCCGACACTCGGCGTGACGACCCTGTGAGGACGCCGCTCTCATTGCGAAGCGCGCTGGTGGTAGTGCCGTGCTGTGCGTTACCCCACGACACGTTTCTTTCTGATAAAAATGTGGATTTCCGCATATGTGTGCGAGTGCGTGTGCGCGTGAGTGTGTGTCCCCCACTATGGAGTAACGATAGCTTTGTTTCCGCATGACTTTGACGGCCGTTTTTTGGGTGTGTCGTGTGTGTGTGTGTGTGTGTGTGTGTGTGTGTGTTGGCATAGTGGAGTGAATTTAGAACAGGCCTCCAGGAAACACACACAGCTTCCTTTCATAGTATTCAGGAACCCTGTGTGTGTGTGTGTGTGTGTGTGTGTCCTCATCTCAGTGAAAGCTGTCAGAAGGAGTATGTATCAGCTCTGTGTATTGTGTAGAGTGTCACAGCCCGTCATGGTGCCGTCAACCTCCACCACTCTCACTCGCACACACACTTTTCATGCCTTCATTTATCCCACTAATAACACTTTTTATAGGTATAAAAATACCCATTAATACCAGAAAGACAACATTTTGATTCAATATATATATATATATTGAATGCTACTTTAATGCACACTGCTTGAATAATACGTTTGTTGTTCGGTTTTCGTTCATTTGCACAACACGAATGAAGGAGCAGATCAATTCAGACTCGCGCTTCCTAAATTTGCCCCGAACGACGCCCCCTAGCCGCGCGTTCACAACGGGTACGATCTCCTCGCCGTGCCGGCGTACGTTACGGTACGGAACCTTTCGGATCGGGGAACGCGACGCGAGCTCGCGTATTACGCAATAAAGCGCTGCCGTAGAACCTAAACGCAAAAATAGGCACGGATCCTGGGGGGGAGGGGTGGAGCTCGTTGGTGGTTGATGGCGATACCGGGGCTAGAAGCCCCGACGTTCCCAAGCTGCCAGTCTTGGGCCCTTGAGCAAGTCCGTGCCTCTGTGCCGTATCGCGGATGACCCTGCGCTCTGGAACTAAAATAATGTCACAGTGCTGTAATGTACACGTGACAAACACAGACCGAGCAAGATCTATCCTAATAACAAGCTTTTATTTACGCACGGGCTCTCGCATGCTGAAGGAGGACATTGATGCCCGAATTGCCCGATTCTTCCCATGACCTCGTTCGCCGCGACTGTCCGAGACGCCAAATGCTGCCCCTAACCCTAAAATATACATCGCGTATTTGCAAATCCTCGCCAAATACTACAGACGTCCGGCCGGTCTGCCAACGACCCCACAAACTGGCAGGGAAGCCAATCGTAGTTACCTAGCAACCACTGAACTCTTCAAGCACTAAAAATAAACAGGCCCTAGAATGCAACCGGGGTAAAAAAAACAAACAAACAAACAAAAGCATCCGTGTTACTCTTTGACTAATTGAATTAAGGGATTCTTTTTTGGAGTCCTATTCATTGTCCGTGTTCCACCGTTTCATTTGCTCTCGTTCCCATCGCTAGCAGATCAATGCTTTCCAGGAAGTCGAAAAGAAAGGCCCCATTTCTTTCTTTCTTTTCATTTACTTTTTGTTCTGTGGAAAACATCTTGTGCTTATCAGCCCGGGCTGATACGCACAAGATAATACTACTACTACTACTAATAATAACGACGACGAAATCCTGCCAGGCCGTGTAGAGAATCCCATCTCGGAGGTACTGCGGCTTGAAGGTTAAAGCGTGCGCTATTATTTATAGACCATGGAAGTGATTGGAGAGGGCGCCTGGATCTTTTCAAAAGCCCTTCCCTGAAAGCCACTTCCAGTCAGCTGAGTGGGACACCCGGAGGAGGAGTGGAAAGAAAGAAGGAAAAAAAAAAAAAAAAAAAAAAAAAAAAAAAGCCTGTCCCCGAGAGCTCACCATGCTCCTCACAGGAGGCCATCGGGAGGGTGGACATGCGCAGGTCCTGATAGAAAAACATGCTACATTTTGCAGCGTTGCGTTTTTTGTGACGAGAAGCGAACCGGGGGACATCGGGACGGAAAGGATCCGTGCTTGCCAAAGGATGCCGCTGGGAGAACAAATGAACAAAAGAAATGATTTGTTTGTTTGTTGATTTTGTTGTTTTTTTGTTGGCCAAGCTGACTTTGACTTGGTAGGGAGGTCAGTCCCGGATCATTTCAGCATTGGCCACGATTTCCACAATTCTTAAAGGAGCCACGTCCCTATATTTTACACTTCAAACCACCGCTAATGAACAAGAAATTCATCATGAAATATTTATTTGACTCTGCAAATGATTCCTTTAAACAACATAATTCTATTCGTGTTCCAGTTCCAGTATTAGAAACGCGAAAGCTTCATGCCACATTGAAAAAGTGCGATTAGCGGCGTTCACCGGACGTTTTCCGACCAAACTAAACTTTATTCCAGACGTGCCGTTCTTACACCGGGCTACAGGGAGGGCCGGAGCAAATTACCCCCCGGGGGCGGGTTCGACCCGCCGACTGCGGATACAGACCCAAAAACAAGGGACATTCGAGCGGATTAAAGCTACACATTTCCTTTGAACCACCCGAATTGAAACAACCCCCCTTTTGTACCCCCCCCCCCCCAAAAAAGGATATATTTCGTACAAAAGCACAAAAAACGTGCGTTGCAATTTCTCCATGAAATATTTTTTTTTAAAACATCAGTGTAAAACCTCTTGCGAAACTACGGTAAACGATCCCTTTATTTCCCGGTTATAATGCTGTTAATTTGAAAGAGACATTAGAAAAAAAAAAAAAAAAAAAAAAACCAGTTTGTTTTTTTTCATGTTCTTTCCTTCATAGTCCAAAAGTGGGCGAGTTTCGATGCGTTTGCACATGTATGAAAGACCCGGGGACGTTCACTTGAGTGTTTTTCTCTTCCCGTTGGCTGAGCTTTGTTAGAGGAAGTGTGCCCGAGAAACAAAAGCTCCTTTCACTCTCGGAGACGTGCCCGGTATGGAAATAAAGTCCTTCAGCCCTGAACTTCTGAGAGCCATGGATGGGCAGAGAATAAGGGCCGAGGGGGGGGGGGGTGGGGGGTGGGGGGGGGGGGGGTGGGGTGTGTGTGTGTGTGTGTGTTTGTGTGGAGAAAGAAAACCAATTTTGTGTGTGTGTGTGTAGCAGTAGTAGAGAGGCACTTCTGGAGTCCATAGCTAGAGAAGATGTGCTGTGAAGCAGATCATGGCTGGGCTCCTGTATATTTTAATACATAATTAATACTCCACCTGTTCCAGTTCAGGGGACAAACAGGGGAAGGGAAGAAGGAGGGGAAAGCTCGCTCTAGTGTATTAGAGTTGGTCTCTCTCTCTCTCTCTCTCTCTTTGCTCACCTACTGAGAGGAGGAGGTAACGACACTATTAACACATTGGAGACTCTCGACACGCGTTACGCTGATCATCTCTCATTTACATACATATCGAACTTGTTGCTCGAGCCGGCGGGGTTTAACACCAGCAACTACGATTTAGCCAAGCGCACGCAAACAAAATGTCCCCATTGCCGCACGAAACAATACTTTGTTTCTACTCTTTGAAACCTACCGGCCTTCTCAATGCTTCAACTACCGAGTCGCCGCCGTCCGGACATTTTGAAATTCGGCCTCGCCGGGATCGCAACCGGCGACCTTCCCGGTCCGTCGCCGTGCGACGATCGGTGTTATTCACCCGTCGGTGATCGTAATGTAACGCCCGGAGTTTTTTTTGGGTGTTGTTTTTGGCCCATTTGAGCCAAAAACGTGTCCGACAACGGCGGGCGACCGCAAAACGCTGTTCTTTTCTCTTCTCGTCCTTTTCACTTCCGTTTTTCCGTTCCGGACGCCATCAAATTCACGCAAACGCTGTCAAGTAGTTGGGTCGACTGTCATCGAAATGACAAAAAACAAAAAAATCAAATATAGGGCAACCTCAAAAGCACACTTGAGCCATTCACTTTGTGTCCCTGCCAAAAAAACGCTCCCCCGACCCAATTTGAAGACGGGCATAAAAAGGAATCGGAGATAATCGGGACTCGCCTAACGCCGCGGCGAGTCCGGCGGTCATTAATCTTGGTTAAACAGCGAGTCCAACAAGTCTTTGCTAGCGGGGGCTCCAGTTCATCAGCGGGTCGTACGCACATCTGTCACGCCGTCAAGAATGCTTGGTGGCTTTGAAATGCATGGCCGCTTCAGCAAGCAAGCAATGTTCACCTCGACGTGACGCTAAGTAAATGAAGATCCTGGGCAGACAGATTCGTGAGTCTTCACTTTTTGTTGGAAAAGAGAGAGAGAGAGAGAGAGAGAGAGAGGGAGAGTGCCCCGGCGGTCCAAAAAGCTGAGTCACAATGTCCTACCTACTTTGCCTTAAGGGAAGTTCGAGGGCAGTTTGCTTGATTAGTAAGACAAAATGGACCTGAGGACATTGTTTTTTTTTTTTTTTTTTTTTTACAGATCAGGGCTTGATCAAACCAAAAAAAAAAAACTGGATTTTCCTGTCCTTGCTCCCAAGCACACTTTCTTTCTCCGGTGTCTCGTTAGCCAGACACTACAAAAGGGCACGTTAGGAATGAGGACAAAGCACGGCAGCTTCTGGACAGGAAGGTTGAGAGTTTCGACCCGAGATCCGGTGAATGGGATTTAAAAAAAAAAAAAAAGATTTGAACCAAGGCTAACCCGGCTTGTTTGTTTTTTTTTTTTCTCGTGGCTGGTCTGTTTGACCGTAATGGATTCGTCGTCCCGTGTTGCGGTCGATTTCTTGCAAGTCATTTATTCATCTACATTTTCTTTGAAAAGAACACTTGCAGGAAATGACTCCGGATCTCTTCCTGAAGATCGGTTTTTAACACCGTTGCAGAGGCCGAGGTCCACAAGAGCCAAATCTGGCGAGTAACGCGGGTGTGCGAGAGAGAGAGAGAGAGAGAGAGAGAGAGAGAGAGAGAGATTCTGTGGCTCGATCGCTAATGATCTCGGCGATTTTGGTTTTCACAGGTCAAGGGTTTTGAAGGTCTTCCTGGGATGTTTCTGGGATGGGCCTTAACCCTCTGATGTATCGGTATCCCCTTTTTTGGAGGCTAGGGTCGGATGGGTCTCCCTGGAGAACATTCATTTTCTGTACAAATTTAACATGCACGCGACCCCTTTGACCTCGTTTAATATTTTAACCTGGCCGACCGACCTTCGGACCTGATCCTTCCGACGCTTTACCGCTGCCATATCGTTATAGATCGTTATTATATCCAACCGCCGCGCCCCTCAATTTTCCATACATGTTTGATTGATTCCTTTGACTTGGCAGTTGAAGGGCACAGGCTTGCGCGACCCTACTGACTGGGGCAAACTAGGGGGTAAGGGACTTCGCTCCCTCTTGGGCCCCTCGAGCAAGGCCCTGTGGGAAGAAATAAATACCGTATTTTCAAGATTTGGAATAGAGTATTTAATTCATGCCGCTAACGGTGACCCTTTCAGACACGTGACGGATAATAAAGCATGCTTGAGTTCATATCGATTCAGAACAGCGGTGATGAAGCACATTAATTAGCCCCTTTTTTTTTTTTTTCAGCCCACCCCCCCCCCCCCTTCTTTCTTTTTTCCTTTCATCTTCCTCCCACCCCCCCCCCCCCCACTCTACTACTGTCACGCACTCATTTCCCAATATCCTTGCATCACTCTATCTGCATTAATGGCCCGCTTCACAGTCGATATCTGCTCCACTGCTCTACAAACCAATCTATATCACTATCGCTTAGGTCCAGGAGCGGACCAAATAATAAAGAAAGGATTTACTGTGTCATTCGGGGACAGGTTTTATACAGTCAGTCGTTCCCAGACGTTTGTTTTTCTGTGGATTTGTAGACGGGGTGTTTGTTTCGGTATGGAGAGACAGAGACAGATTTCTGTTGTCTTTCATGGCCAAAATATAACGCTCTGTCTCTCCATACCGAAACTAGGAAATGTTATTTTCTAGAAATAAGCGTTTCTAATCCATGTGAGATTTATAGTCTAATGTACAATGTGATTTTGCTCAAAAAGAATTCAATCTTGTACTTTAATGTGCAAGACATTAAGCACATCCAAATTTACTCGCCTAGACTTATTGATCTCTAGACCACATGCTCAAAAGAATTTTAGCCTTAAGAATTCTCCATGGTAGTTGTCATTTTAAAATGTCTTAATCTCACCGCCAAGCTGCCCCTAGTGGTTAAAAAAAAAAAAGGTCTACACCCCTTTGTGAACTCCGACCGCACCCCAGGGCTCGTCATTTACACCGTTTGCATGGTACTGAAACGTGGAATGGAAGCCATGTTTTGGAGACTTTTTGTTTGCTGTTGGAGGTAGACGCAAGGGATCTTCTCCTCTATTCTCTCCAAGTTCTTTTGTGCAAGGTCTCCAGAGAACTTTCTTCCAGTTCCTTACTGTCCAAGTCTTGCGGTTTCAGACAAAGAATAGCCATTACTTGTTTGGAAGCTGGTTGAAGGGGTATTGCTCAAAAGGCTGGGGGTGGAATCCCCAAGCAGCCTCTTGAGCAAGGACCTTAACCAGCTTCCAAAGTCTTTGAATGAACGAATATATACAGTGGCCGATATATCTATAGGGGGAAGAAGGTGTGGCTCAGGGGTCATACATTCGTCCATGCTGCAGCCACTCCTTGAGAACCAGGAGGAGAAACGCAAACGTATAGACGAGACCTCGGGATCGTTTTCGCTCAGAGCAAGAGTTAACAAGCCGGATATAAACGCCGGTGAAAGACTCGACCGCGCGGAAGGCCGATCTTCGATCCGACCGGCTAACGAGGTCCGGCCACGCGCGTTTTATGCACACTAGCATAGCTAGCCAACACGTCCACGTCTGGCAATTTAAAAATGGACACCATAGGGTTTTTAATGACTCACTACCCGGCCAGTAGTGATAAGATTTGTGCAACAGGTAGATGCAGATCAATTATTTCCAATATTTCCTACTTTTTTGGTGCTTGTACCACTCACGCTTGGCCCCTGGCACGCAAATCGAAATAAAAACTAAAGTGAAGGACTTTGCAAGTGGGACTGGGACTCCATCACAGTTTTCCTTAATGAGGAGCCGGTCCCGGCGGAATTCGCCAAATGGAATTTATACGCGTGTAATTATATGTAACCGATTCGTCCCGTTCATTACGGTCCGGTTCAGCTCGTGTCATGGGAAAGGCGCCCGCTCCGGGATCGTTTGGGGCCGATGGCAATTATTCGATTAGACGAGCCCGGGTCCTTATGCGTCTTGATGGTTTTCGCGCTTCTTCATCCGGCCTTACATGAAGCGTCGATACCGATTCAACCCGGGATAGGATTAAGAGCGATGTTTGCCTGCTTGGCCCCTCGCCTCCTTTTTTTTTTTCGCTTTTTTTTTTTTTTTTTTTTTTTTTTTTTTTCCTCCTCGCACGTCTGTTTGGCTTTAAAACCAAAAGCCCACCGAGACAGACTGTGGCATTTCCCTCCGACCGTTCCGTCAATATAACCCCGGTATAACTATTTACGTTGAAGGCATTCGAGCGGACGAGGGTTAAGGGCCTTGCTCAAGGGTCCGCTAGTGGTTGCTTGGCAGTAGTGGGATTTGAACCCGCCATCTTCTGACCTACAGAGGAAGTCTTTGTGGACTTTAGAGTGCATGGAGCACACACCGAGACCAACAGACTGGGAAAATCCAAGCATCTTTGCACCTAATGATCCCAGGAGCTGACGAGTTAAGATCCGCCCCTCTCGTTCCGACAGCGCCTTCTCGATCAGATTATTCCCTAGAGGTCAGAACGCGACCTCGAGCTCGGACCTTTCTCTCCGTCTTTGACCGTTCCCTCTCAAACGAACCCCGCATCTTCATTTGTACAAACATGAAAAAGCTTTTTCATTTTGTACAAATGAACACCTGGGCAGCAACCAGGCTTGCAATACCTGCGTGTGCAACGCTCGACGTATAACTACGTCGGCCTCGTTCCTTCCGGCTGCGTTGAAATGCACGATTCCCATAGGAACGTAGACCCGGATAAGAGTCTCCCGTCAAAATCGGGAACGCATTAAGGCTATTTGGATTTCCTTTAACTCCCCTCCCTGCAGGCCACGTTAAAAAGAAAAAAGAAAACAAAAATGAGCTCCATAATTCGTCTGCCGTTTGAATTATCCCATTAGCGCAAAGTGATTACAAAACAGCGAGACTGGCTGACGTGATTAACTTTCCTCGATTTGAATCTTAATATTTGTGGGCGTCGAACTCGTGCGGGTTGGATCTTTTTAATAAAGCCGCGAGTCGACTTGGGACGTGTGAAAATTTCCCAATACGACGGTCGAGAATTCCGAACCCGAGGCCAATTTTTGCCGTTGCCCTACGCGTGACGCCATGTCGAGCCGCGCCCCCGCCATTATCCCAAACGGACAAACAATTGAGCGTCGTCGGAAAGGGGAGACGGGTGGCCAAAATGGACGTCTCCAAGGTATTGAAAATCCAAAAATAAAATGGAAAAATGTGCACTCGGTCAAAATGACATTAAAACCCAACCGATCGTCCAGACGACGTGCTGAAGACTGCCGATAGTTATCCATGAAACTTGCCAAACTACGGATCTCCTCATCCCTGTGCTTTTATAGCTGTTCTACAGCGTTGCCGTTTCCGTTCCGGTTTCCGTCCGATTGACCAGTGAAGTGAACAACACAGACATTATGGCAGACCTATGGAACGCGCACGCGCTCGCAGTGGAAAATCGCAAACTCCACACGCGTGGCGGAGGAGGGAATCGAACCCCCAGCCCTCGAGGTGTGCGGTTGTGGTGAAATGTTATTTATGAAATAAAGTACAGCGTTCATTGGTGGACCTTTTAGATTAGGGTAGAACTTCAGCCAAATGTTGAAATGTAATATTTAGACGGTCCAGTCAAACGTATTGCTGCATATTTGGACCTCGCGGATCTTTATGACTAGGAAACGAATCCTAGGTAATCCTATGGCATAAACAAATCTTCATTTTTTTTCACTCTTAAGTGACGCGGGGAATACGGATATCAGGCCGCCGGGTTATCGTAACGTACCGTTCCTCGAATGCGTAAATAAGCGTTGGCGCCGAGATCCGAGTCTCATTTTCTTTTCCGGAATTTATTCCCCCGATTTTATGCTGCTAAACCAGTAAACGGTTACAGATCATTGCGTCTTGATATTTGCAAAGTAAATTAAACCATTAATTACTACGTGTTGCTTTTGTAATTACACGTCGGTGCCCAGTACCGACAATAAAGTCTGCCGTTGGGGATTTCAGCGCGTGCAGCGGAGGTGAGTGTTGCGCTGCTGCTGCTGCTGCTGCTGCTGTTGTTGTTGTTGTTGTTAGTACCGAGTCGAGAGTTTTCGCTCTCATTAGTTCTAGTTGCATGTCTATTTTTTTTTTTTTTTGTGGATCGGAGGATTCAATCAATTCGGCTTCACAGACCTCGCGGACCCACGCGTGCGGCCTCGCTAACCGAAACCTAATTCGCCTAACCCCTGCTACGGCTCCCGGTGAAGGCGTCATTACCTCGGCCGAGAAGTTTTCGCGCCCGACTCCGACTTTTTGGCCCCTCTCGCGCGGCGTCCGGGGAGTTGTCACTCGACCTCCCGAAGTAAATAATAAATAATAAATCGGTACGGAAGGCGGACCGGAGAGTCTTCCAGCGAGGATAGGGCTCGGAGGTTTGGCTCGTGCGTGACGCGGCGTGCTCCGTGTTCAGGCACAGGGAGCGCCACAGGGCTTTACGGTGTCTGGTAGGCGAGCCTTTTCCGGAACGACTTGCAATTGAGCAATTAAGGGTTAAAAGTCTTGCTTGGTGGCGGTTGGATTTGAACCCGCAGTCTAAAGCCCGATGCCTCAACCCCACGGCGAGAACACGCAAACTCCGACCCCCGACCCTGCAGGTATGCGCGTGGCACGTCTGCGCATGTTCTCGCCGAAGGTTTTTCTCCGGTTTCTCCGGCGAATGTTGCTCCCCGAGAGAGACGTCGGATAAACAAGCGGCAGTAAGACGGCGAACGAATGAATCGAGAAGATTTGAAACACAACAGTGATGATTGGAAAATTCATTCGATCATAGCCACGCCTGAAGGGACGAGCTTTTACATCTTCCAACAAATCTCAAGGCAAAATCTCACCAAAGGAGAATTTCCGCAGTCTTGTTTGAGGAATTTAGAAAATGACGGCACGTTTCGTCAGTTCCAGATGTGAAAGGCTAGTCTAGTCCGCATGCCTTGGGCTTGTGGGAGGTGCATTAATAAATCAGGTCTAGTGAACGATTTCACCTTTAATCATTATCTAACCGAGTCTTGTGTTGGTCTACGGTTGAAACCAATCGTGTTTGTGTTAGAAGAAGTTCGGCTTCGGGAGATGGATTTTTCTTTCTCTCCGTCACGATTGTTCCATCTCCCGAAGCCGAACTCGCTTCTAAAGCACACAGTTTTCTCCTTGACACAAAGATCTAAATACTGTACAGTAGGGGGGGGGGGGGATTGAACCCAAGCCCTGCAAAGATTAAATAAGACAATAATTAATTTCACAATGACTCATGTGAAATTAAGTATGTATTATTAATGTTGTTGTTATCAGGTAGATCGGGACAAGCGCAACAATACTTAACGACACTACTAATACTAGTAGGAAAAAAAGAGTAATAATATCATCACCATGATCATTATTATTAACAAAAAAAATACTGCATGAAAAACAAAACATGCAAACTATTATTATTGATTGTGTGTAAAGTTTACCTTTCACACACAACCTTTAATTCCTTGCCATTGTTCTTCCTGTCCCCTTAAGCTCAAGGTTTGGTCTCCCTTTGCATAAGAGGCTTCCAGGACATTATTTGTCTACAGGGTATGAGGTGAAATGTCATGACTTTCCCGAATAAAAGTCCAAACGACTCGGTGTCGTTTCTGATAACGAGTCGGGAAGGCAACATTAATAATAGTGTGTACATGAATGAAATCTTGTCTCTTGCGATGTTCTGATTTAGAGTCATCTTTCTTTATTCGCTCGCTTGGGTCAGCTGCTCAATCAAAGAAAGATGACTCTAAAGCTTTTTTAAATTGCTGCACCAATGGCACGTTTCCATGACTTTAGAATTTTGGGGACGACTTTTGCCTGAATGGCTGCTTTTATTGATGTTAATTCGAAAACAAGTACAAAATGATCTTTATTGATATTAAAATATTGATGTAAAGAGACTCAACAAATAACCCTCCTCTTTCTCATCAGTATTTTGAACTCATTCTCTGACTTGTTTGCAAGTTAAAATGCTCGTACGTACAAGTCAGAGAATGAGTTCAAAATACTGATGTAAACATTTGTCGCATTTCTGAATTACGATCCCGTTCACGACCCCAACAACATAAAACGAAAGGAATAAATGAACGTTCATTTGGCGCATCCGCTCGCGCTTCCTAAATTTCCCTAGATATGTTGGCGCGCATCACCGGACGGAAGCGCGTCGCATTCCCGAATCCAATAAATAATCCGCAACAATATGAATTCTCTCAAAATGTCTCCCTTAAAAAAAAAAACATTAACAAGAAATGTTTTTTTTTATGTTATAAATGCATACGCTTCATGTTTCTGTGGTGTTGTATAGAATTATTGTACGTTTGAACACTTCAAGAACCATGTTCCACTGTAGGTGAATACAAGTCTATCTGAATGTTTTTTGCTCCGTCGCGGCCCGACGGGCGCTCTCGATAGCCGTGTTTGAATTGGAAACCAAAATGCAAATCTGCGGCGTTTAAACGAGCCGCGCCGATCACGGAGCGCTCCCGAGTCTGCCGGAACGCCGCCGAACGTCTCCGAACGCCCGAGATGAAACCGCCGTCGCTCCTTTCTCCTCTGTCGGTCTTGTTTGGCGCTTTGCTGGCCGCGGGTCAGATACGGCAATACGTTTACGTTCCCGCGCCGTCGACCTGGTTTGACGCGCAGACGTTCTGCAGACAAAACTACCTGGATCTGGCCACGATCGCCGCCGACGCGGAAAACCGACGACTTTTGCGGCTTTTGCCGCCCGACGCTCGGTACTGCGCCGTCGGGCTGAACAGGACGTCGCCGAGCTCCGACGCTTGGCGATGGTCGGACGGGGAAACGCCGGTTTTTTTCTCCTGGAAAACTGGCGAGCCCAACAATTTCATGGGAACGGAAGGCTGCGGTTTCCTGTCCGCGGCCGGCTGGAACGACGGCCCGTGCTCGTCCCGCTTCCCTTTCTTTTGCGAATGGAAGGTTCGCTTGGTGCGGGAGTCGACGACGTGGCACCGGGCTCTGGAATATTGCAGGAGGCGCTACAGAACCTTGGCCTCCGTGCCGAGCGAGGAAGACGTCGCCCTCGCCGAAACGTTGGCCGCCGATTCCGACGCGGGGACGTTCTGGACCGGGTTGCGCTTCGTGGACGGAAAATGGTTGTGGGTAAATAAGAGGCCGGTGACGATCGACATCTCCCTGCCTCCGCGTCCGAGCCGACGGTACCGCTGCGGGGCGCGGAACGCCGTGGCGCGCGTCTGGGAGAACCGAGACTGCAACGAGGAACTTGCGTTCGTTTGCTACTGAAGGTGAGGAGACAAAAGTAAATAAAGAAATAAGTACATTTAACAATGAGAATATTCAAACGTTCTTTATTCTTTTTGTCTCAAAACAGGCGATCGTTCATCCCGGAAGTGGACATAAAGTAGATTAATTACGTTCATATACAAACATTACAGGAGTAAACAAAGAAGTACTAGGACAATATAGATATATAGTGTGTATTTACAGGAGTAAACAATGAGTTAACTCGGGTAATCAACACACATGATTATTTATGCTACATAGAAACATGAACATGTTTTAAATATATACATTTCTCTCAAAAATCTATCCCGTTATTTATTTTACTCTGTAATTAACAACAAATGAATATTAAAAGAATCATTTCCAATCGGACGTGGACGTGGCTCCTTTAAGAATTGTGTTCCGGCGATACGGTGTTTAGGATTATACGGAAGTGGATATTTTATCGGATTTGTGAATGCGCAGCTAGGGGGGCGTAATTGGGGGGAAATTTAGGAATTGCGTGAGCGTTTATTTATTTATTTATTTGATCGAATGGTGAATGGTGAATGAACGAAACCCAAAGTCCCTTTGACAGCCATAATTATTAGATAAAGTCGACTCATTGTGTATATTATATATATATATATATATATATATATATATATATATATATAATGTGTGTGTAATGGATAATCGTTTATACCGTGTTTAATATTTGGGTCGAGTCTTATAAGATCCGATCCAGGGTCAGGGCCAGCAGGGGCAGTAAGCACAGAAGCTCCTATAAGCCTTTTGTATTTTGCGTGCCAAGACTCAGCGATCGGAGCTTCTGTGCTTACTGCCCCTGCTGGCGGATTTATGACCCGCACGGAGGAAAGCTCTCCAGGCCCCGGCTTGTAAATTTCGCCTCATGTCCACGGCGAGGTCTAAAGCGTCATCACCAAACGTACTCAAGGTTGCGCCGCTGTCAACCTCCCATTCAACCCCCCCCCCCCCCCCCCCCCCCCCCCCCCCCGAAGATTTACATACGGCGCGGCTCGGCGTATCTAAAGCTGCGGTGCGAAAAATGCCCTTTTGTTTTTTTTTTTTACACAAAGAAAAAATGGTGAGTAGGAGTTCATCCTTTTTTTTTGAGGGGGGGGGGGGGGGATTTGACTGTTCACTCTCTCTCTTTTTGTATTTTTTTTTATTTTCTTTTATTCATAAGCAATTTCCTTTTCACCGTTGATTCATCCCTTCGATAAATAGTCAGCGCTTGCTAATTAGCAAGCGCTGACTATTTTTGTCGATGGCATGAATAAGTTTGAAACGGGGCTGCTGGGTGGAGCTGAAACCCGCTCTGACAATGCACTAATTGCACACTAAAGAGCTGTAATTACACCACCAGCCTCCTTCTTTTTCTTTCCATCTTTTTCATCTCTTTCAACTCTCTCGTTCTGTCTATTCTGTTGCCACGGTCGCTACAATAAACGCTTTAAAAAAAAAAAACAAAGAAAAAAGGAAAAATCATAAAAAAAAAAAATCTCGCATCGTGTAGGACGAGTCGAGAAATGAAAACCCAAGTACGGCATCGTTAGCCGAACGAGCAATTAAATTAGCGTACGGCAGCCCGCGGAGAGCGCTTTCTTCCAAATATGTTCTATTCAAATCACCATGTGATCCCCAGATCGTCTATTGTATTCTTTATGAAATGGATCCAAAAAAAAAACCAAAAAAAAAACTAGCGAAGGAAAAACTGCGGTTGGGATTTAAACCGAGGTTTATTCCTCTCGCACTCATTAGGCACAAGCGTGGAATTAAAAGAAATCATACAACTTTAAGAGAACACTCACGGTTACAATCGCTCCATAAATAAATTCAATTCCATCTTTTTTTTTTTGTTTGTTTTAGCCTTATTTTATCGGAAGGGGCGTAATGTGTGTTGATAGGACAATTAATAACACCCGGGCGCCAACTCTTATTCCCAAGAATATTGTTTCTACTATTTTCACGTCTTGTAATGGTTTTTGGATGCGGAATCGGATGCCCGAAAAGACGTACAACGTAGCACGGGAATAGAATATTTCTTCGCAGCTTTGTTCGGAAGCCAAGATCCGCCAGGATACGGCGCCCCCTCGAGCACACAAGAGGGTTAAGGAAAAAATGAAAACAAGCCAAAATGTCTCGGTAAGAATTCTTGAAACCTAGCATTACTGACGGCTACGTGACATAAATTCCTACAATGTGACTGCAACTGATTGTTATCCTTAACTCTTAGAACCCTTTCAAAGCGCCGTTTCCGGACCCTGAACGGCCCTTCCAAAAGGTGTAAGAGGCCCCAGATCCAGGAGGGACTGTGTCATCTCGACTGGCCTGGGAATTGTGCCATGTCCCCCCCGGTGGAGCTGGACGACGCGTCTAGAGAGAGGCAAGTCCAGACGGTAGAAGCGGTGAGTCTCTTCCCGGAAAGAGGCCTCGGTGTAGAAGGAGTGTATTATTATTATTATTATTATTACTACACTTTTAGGGGTTTTTATTTGGATTATTTTGACACTACAGCGATGCCCTTCTGGCACTCCTCAGGACCCACAGTGTTGGCCGCAGCAGCGCATGAATACAGAAGGAGGATGCTTTGCGCGCGAGTCGGACGCGATACGACTTTCTCCACACTTTCTGTAGACGCGCTCATTCTGTTTTCCATTTGTTCTTTGTCGGGTTCGGCCCAGTAGCTGCCACGGTGCTGGTGGAGGGCGATCTCTCCTTGCCCCGTGGATCTTTTTCTCTCCCCCACCCAGCAAGTCATTATTTTCGGGCCGCGGGTGAAATTGGCCGAGAGCTAATCAACATTTAGCTCTTCCGAGTATGTTATTACACGGCCGTTGATGGATGGTACAATTACACCCAATGTCACTTAGCTAAATGGCTATGTAATCCTAATGAGTCCTTATTCAAACGGCGGTGTGCGCGCGAATGGCGATCGCGCTGAACGACCGACATTGGTTATGGCGTTTTTGTTGTTGTTTTGTAGAACGACATAGAATCTGAAGATTCTTGATTTGGCCCCCAAAAACACAACAACTATTTTACTCTCGCACACTCGACTCTCGTCTTGTTTTGTCGCCTTCTTTTCAGCGCAAGGTCAAAGCGACACCCTGCTACCAATCATAATAATAGTCCAGAGGTCCTTGAGATGGAGTAACTGGTCTTCCCACTGCCTGCCTAATAGATGGAGAAAGAATGCTCCTTCTAAAGCGCACGAGATCGAGAAGGATTTGTGGTCCGACGCGCCGGTCTGACGGGCAGGAAGAACGCATTGTAGGATTGTTCAGGACGCTACAAAAAATGTGCGACCTGGCATCTAGTCCAAAAAGTCTTGTTTTCAATAGCGACGCGGAAGCGGATCGGACGCGATTGTCGTGCTGGTTGTGGGCGGCGCTAGCTCGGCAGTTACGGTTCCGATCCACCAAGATGCCACTAGTGGGCCCCTGAGCAAGGCCCTTAACCCCAAAGGTGCTCTGGATAAGGGCGCCTGCCAAAATACAGGTCAGGGGTTAAGGAATTGGGCAAAAAAAAAACAAATCACCCATCACCCATTGACCACCAGTAAGCTGGTGTGTGTGTGTGAGATGGGAGTTCTGGTGCACTACGGCTTCCGGGTGGATGCTGCACACCGGTGGGTGGTGAAGGAGGAGGAGGAGATCCCCCTCAGTCATAATGTAACACTATATAAATGTCCTGCCTTAATACAAATTCCATTACATACACCCTGGATGGAATGCAAACCCATCGCACATGCTAGAGAGACAATTTTCCAAGGTGCCAATCAACCTACCGTGCCGTGTTTTTGGACCGGGGAGGAGGACCGGAAACCGGAGAACCGGGAGAAACCCCCCCCCACCCCCCCCCCCCCCCCCCCCCCCCCCCCCCCCCCCCCCCCCCCCCCCCCCCTCCCCCCCCCCCCCCCCCCCCCCCAAAAAACCCCCCCCCCCCGCCCCCCCCCCCCCCCCCCCCCACCCCCCCCGCCCCACCCCCCCCCCCCCCCCCCCCCCCCCGAGGCACGGGGAGAACATGCACAAAAAAAACATTAGGGAGAATTTTCCCTGCCGTGCATGTGTGCGCAATGGGTCGGCGTTCCATACAGGGCGCGTCCTGCCTCGATGCCCGAAGATAGACCGTCGCGGGGGAACCCGTGCCTAAGACGAATGAACGAATGTCACCTCGATACCTATTCGATCCCTAATATATAAACCCCCCCCCCTCCCCCGACAGTAAAGAGAGTTACCGCGTGTCCGCTGCCATGGCCTCCTTTGGTAGATGAATACTCTGTGCTCCGAAACGCCTGCTGTTGATCAAGATTCCGAGCAAGAAAAAAAAAAAAAACTCTCACTCCCCAGTGTCGTGTCCTGCCCCACTTAACTGCCTCCATTACACACGCTCGTCGCCACTCGCGTCTTTAACACTTTCGAATAGTCATACACCTTTTAAGTACGGCTGCACAAACAGGACTTGGCGGGCCCCGCCAAGTCCTGTTTTGGCCGTACGCTACGCTTTGTGCAGCCTACTTAAAAGGTGTATGACTATTTAAGACAGTGTGTCACATTCCTGTTCACGGGTAACTCCTTATCTTACGACTTTTGAAAAGTGATAAATTACTGCAATTTACCAAATCATAAGTGCCACCTGGTGGACAAATGCAAGTAAACATTCTAAGGGGGGGGGGGGGGGGGGGGGGGGGGTAAGGAAACAGGGGGGGGGGGGGGGGGGGGGGGGGGGGGGGGGGGGGGGGGGGGGGGGGGGGGGGGGGGGGGGGGGGGGGGGGGGGGGGGGAGGGGGGGGGGGGGGGGGGGCCGGGGGGGGGGGGGGGAAGCGAAGCCTTGGAAAAAAGTCGGTTGTATTTTTCGAAGCTGAGCCGCTATTTGGCAGAGAGTCCGCCTTTCATTAGGGAACGACCTTTAAATTGGTTTCAAATTAGCTTGAGTAATAATCTATTCATATGCTTTGAGGTTGGACAGCGTGACACTAAAACACCCTGGTAGTATTTTTCACTTAAGCACACGTCCGAGCCCGAATTGTCCCATTCCTGCCCCTGTAGAAAATAAACATTTATTTATGATGTTATTTTTATTCCGATTAGTTTTATATTTTTCAGAATTGCGAGATAGTCAGAATTCTGATTTGATATTTTGTTCCTCAATTATATACTGTATATACATTGTTATATACCACATGCACACACATTAATCGTTATTACACTGTGTTAAATACTATTATGATGCATAAAAAAAAAAAGGCGTATGCGATTTTAACAGTCTGAAAGATTTGAGAGCAGATTCTTCCTTTCGTGATGCATCATAATAGTATTTAACAGACTGCAAAATCGCATACGGCATTTTTTTTTTATGCATCAGCGATCTTTGATAAAACTCGCGCAAAAGTCAAATAATTACTCGGGATTACTTGGCGCGGTTCTTTTTAATAAGACGGCCGCGAATGAAACGACACTAAAGTAAACAAATGCGAAAATCCCAGATTCTCGGGGCTTCTGTACCGCTTTGTTGCTAGGATACGGCAGAGTTTCGTCTGCGCGCTCGGGAAGGACGGAGACGCCGCTCGAGCGACGCGTCGGTCTGTAACGAACGCGACGCGGAGGAGCTACATTTTCCGGCCCGCCCTTTTTTTTTGGTTTTAAATCCTCGAATCCGACTTGTCTTGTAAGAAGGACGTAAACGGAGCGATCGCTCACAAGACAAGTCGGTGACCGGGTATTAAGCTCAAGTAGCTTGTTTTCATGTCTGGACTGAGTGTCTCTCCGGAGTCCAACACGGAGCCACAAGCACAAACGTATAATGGAGTATTAATGGAGCCTGGAATGGTCACAGCAGCTTCTTCCTTCTCTACATCCCCCCCTGCATGTCTTCCCTCATCTCGTCCTGCATCAGTATTAGAAATGAGAGTATTCTTCTCATGTCCCTCTAAGCCTGTCCCCCCCCCCCACCCCCCCCCCCCCCCCCCCCCCCCCACACACACACCGCTCCTGTAACTCTTCTCCACCCGCTCCACCCTTCCCTCGCTCTTTTCTAGCCAACGTGGATAGAAATATACGAACAGAATTGTGTCTTTTTCAACCAAATAACATTTTAAACAATTATGTTTCGGACAATCCCAAATACTTGTTTATAGACAGAACTTGTGGAATTTGTTGGACTTTGCCTGCGTGTTGGATTTGCTCCAAGCAGTCGTCAGTGACGAGGATTTAAAGAAGTATATTTTCCTGCATCATTTCCCCCTCTCTCTCTCTCTCTCTCTCTCTGTCCCTCCTCTTCCTCCAATCACTAAACTTTTAATTTGACGTGAGGATTAAAGTGAACTTGAGTGTTCACTAATTGCGATTGTCAAACCCATTTGAGCAGGGCTGAGAGAGACGTGCACTCCGGAGCGTTTAAGCTTTTCGCTGCATCCTTCGACGTAAACGAAATCACTTCCGAGCTCCATTCTCCGCTTTTTACCGACCTTGTTTGTTTATTCTTTTTTTTTTGGCTTCGGTCCGGATTATCGCCGTTTACGCAAACGCGTTGCGGTCTCAAAGCGAGGCCTTTCTGGGCCCGAGATGTCGATGTCGATATGATTCTTTGGGGGTTTGAAAAAAAACGTGCCGGTCTAAAGCGCTTCGGTCTTCTGCAAAGTCCCTCGATCTCTTTGGCCGTTCCCGGATTCAAGTAGGAATATTTACTTAATTCCACGGATCTCCGCGGACTCGCGTCGACTCGAACCCTGGGGCTTTCGAAAGGTGATCCGTCTGGCCTTCCCGGGATGACGATTTACGTCCTGACATTTTAGACTGCGGAGAATTTGATTTGGAGTACCGGGAACCGAACCCACGTCCGCCCGAGATACGACTTTCCGCGACCCCCGATGTTCTGCTGATCAACTTTTGGTCCTCCCTCCATCAGTGACCTCCACGGTGGTTGTGTTTACATGACTCTCTTGACCTTTCCAGTGTGGACGTTACGAGGACCGTGCTGACTTGATCCCACGGACCCAACAACAAGCGGAGGATTTATTCCGGCCTCGGAGCCTTAGGGGCGGCGCTCACGAGACCCGATTCTTAAAAATAATTTTAGTCGCTCATTTCATCGATCCTTGCGTAGTTACGTTTTATTCTTTATAATAAAGATAAAACCTTGATCGCTACAATATATATCTCCACTCGGCTTCATCCTCTGAGGGTGGAAATGTTTGCCCTCTAATGGACGGAGGTTAGAACTGAAAGCTCTGCACACAGTATACACAGTCCGGATGATGGACGTTGGTGTGTGTGTGTGTGTGTGTGTCTGCCTCAAATGTGCTAAATAAGGGAGAGTGACGGGAGGAAAAAGATGGTCCTGCTGAAGACGTGGGTGGGAAGAGCGAGAAAATGTATCTGTCAGTCAAGCCAAAAAAATGGGTTTAAACATCTCCGGGATGAGCAGTAGGGTAAAGAACACACACACATATACATATATCTCTGGTGATATCACAGAGATCTATGTATGTGTGTGTGTGTGTGTGTGTTGATGCATTTCGACAACGTTGTAGCAGATCAGCTCTAGTTATCTGCATTGACACTGACTGTCGGCGTTATGGGAAGTTCCCATAACGGCCGTCTTTCACGCGTCACGCACACGCACACACACACTTCATCTTTCGCCCTCCCACTACCTCTTAAATCCGAGAACTAGCCGGATGACATTAATCTTTTCAGGAAGATGGGGGACGAGCCACCCTGAAAACGCTGCGCTGACATTCTCACAAATTACCCCTGAATCCTAGGTGCGTGAAAAATTGAAACGGAAAAAAAAAAAAACAGAGCGTGCCTTTTGAAATGCATCTCAACTGCTTTCGTCTCTTCCGAACTGACCGCAGGATTTTTGCTCAAGGTGCAATTATAACGGGAGGCCTTGGGGGGGGGGGGGGGGGGGGGGGGGCGAGAGGGCGCTCACGAGCCCAGGCTACTTTTGCATGCATCGATCAGAACACAGTGATGCGCGTTATGAAAATAAAACACTGATTTTCCTGCGTTTACGCAGTTTATATTCCATGATAACAAGGTTGTATAAACATGCATGTAATTATACCCGGATAGATAAATTGTTTGTTGAATTGTTGTTGGGGCGCCTTCAACGTTACAATTCACAAAAACTCAAATGTTCAGTTTAAAGGAAATTTGACCAAGACCTAATATTATATACGCTAATATATTTCCTTTGCTCGCCTTTAACCCCGTTGAGAATCCTTGACCGAAACGACGATGTAAAGTGGGTAAAAAAAAAAACATGGACTATTCCGTATAGAGAGAATGAGGCAAGATTGTTTCAAAGATTGTTCATTCATTCTTTGAAACAAACAAGCTGGTGGGGGCAAAAATGTTATGATCCGAGGCGCTGCAATTAGTGTGTTTGTTTTCCCCCAAAAGTTCATTACAAATAGGAGAAAGTGTTTTTTTTCCCCCCCAGGCCCGTTTTTGTCGTCGCCTTCTTTCTCTCTCGTCCTTTCTCGTGTCAAATTAAAGTGATGGAAGTGAACTTGAGCGTTAGCTAATTGCGACTGTCGATCCGGACCCGGGCAGAGCCGAGAGACGCGCGCTCCCGAGCGTCTTTGTGCGCGGTATAAAGCTCGGCGTTTAGGGAGCCGTTTTCCTTCGTCGCCGCCCTTCATCGCTCTTGAAGGGCGGCGACGAAGGAAAACGTCCCTAAACGCCGAGCTTTATACCGCGCACAAACAGGGGGCGCTGACCCCCGAGGTCTCCGGCCGGGGTCGCGGAAACGACGCGGCCGCCCGAACGCGATGTCCGGCGACTCTAAAAAAAAAAAAAAAAAAAAAAAAATACCACTTTTGTTGTGGCTCGCGAGTGTCTTAACGGGCAAGCGCAAGGTTAATGGCTCGTTCCGCCGTTCCCGTTTCTCCTTCGGGCTCAGTCCATCATTATTTTAGGCCATACTTTTTCAGTAGGATCCCTTGCTGAGCGAGACAATGACTCTCTGCAGACGCGTTAGCCTTGCGCCGATCCCTCGGCCCCACAAGGGTCATTTTAAAGGGCCGTTGCCAGGTCACTTTCACAGCCCAAGAGCGAGTATTTATTTATTTATTTATTTATTTATTTATATATATAAATAAATAATGTCCGTGCAGTACATTCGTTTTGATACATCAGCATGAGTGGTTTGATTGAATGGGGAAATGATAAAAATGCATACATCATTCTCGACGGGGCCGGAATATCGCGGACTTCCCTTAATTCCTAACGCGTGTGGTGATTCAGGAGGGTGTGGCGATCGCGATCCACTCCGGACCCCCTACGAGTGGATTTGCCATACGTGCGTGTCGGACGCTCGCAGGCCCCAACTGCGAGGCACGGAATTTCAACCCCGTCCATTTTCTATGTTCGGAATTCCGCGGGGCGATTCCTTCTAAAAGCAACAGCACAAGTTACGCGGCGAAAATATCGTTCGCTACAGAGAGATTATAACAGTGATGCTTTTGTACGCTGTGTTAACAACGTGCAAAATTTGCAGGATGTCTTTTTCCCAGGAAAAAAAAAAAAGAATAATAAAATCTTGACTGTGGTTCTTCTAATAATGTAAAAATGCATAAACCCAAAGTAGTATTATTATTATTTGTTTTTGGAGATACGCTACTAATATAAACTTTTCGGAGACTCGTCCCCGGCTCGTGATCAGAGTGACTCGTTTATCTTGCCGAGAAGCAAACGGGCGCAAATCGCACCGTGATCGATCGACTCTCGTTACACGTTTCCCCCGGCGTCCGTCGCTCGTGTAAACGATGACGACGGCGTGAGCGATGTTCAATCGCGACGCCGAGTTAAACCTCTTTCAAGTATTCAGAATGACGCGTGGCGTGCGGGCTTGTGATTTAGAGCCGTCGTTATCCGACCGGATTTGCATTAGAGAAGAAATAACGAGCCGGCCAATCGGGAACAAGGATTCCCTCGATGCGAGTAGTACACACTTGACACCTTGTATCGCAGTGAAGGAGTCTGAAAACACTGCGGCGCGAGAACATAACGAGGGTTAAACGAGGAGCCGCTGGTGAGAGCCATGGATGCAACCCCATGGTCCTACTAAAAGTGTGTGTGTGTGTGTGTGTAACAGTAGAAAACTCTCTTTAAGAAGGTCAGATGTGCAGGAATATGGAACACTGGACACTTGAGTCGAGCATCGAAATGAAAAGTATTGATGTATGAGAATGTGTATGAAGGATGCAGTTCAAACATGGATCGATGCATCTGTAGTGTAAACTGAAGTAAACTACGGGTTTGAGCATTTCTATCGTAGCATTTATGCATGACTACATTGCAAGTCGCTCTGCATAGATGGCGTGATTTTCATTTAACTCGCATAGTTAAGGGCCCGCTAAGGCAAAGGGAGATTTGAGCTCCTGCCTCGTTTTTAAAACGAGTCGCAAATTTGATTCCTCCTTGTAATTATTTCTCCTGGACGCCACCCAAACAACGGTAATAAAAACGGGCTTAACGGTCACCCTTGCTGCACTACAATAAGCTTTTTATTTCCAGGCTTGTTTTTTTTTTTTTCTTTGGAATATATATCTATATATATATATATATATATATATATATATAGATATATATAGATAAATAGTCTTCCAATGGAATCACAAAGCAGCCTCTCAACGCTTGTTAAATATTGATGCGAGGGGCTTTAAGAGGAATGATTAGCTTTCAGCATGACCAAGGAGAGCTCCGGGGGTGGGGGGAAAAAAGCCAAAAAACCACAAAAAAAAAAGAAGCCAAAACGAATGCAGATCGCACCGAGCGTCATGACAAACCGTTCCGCGAGGAAAGGAGAAAGAGCACGACGTGCGCTCGCAGCCCGTTACAAAACAATTGCATTTGCCCTTTTACAGCCGGGAAGGAGAAATGCCAGCGGATTTAAATGCGACAAAAGAAATACTTGTCTTGTACGTTTTTCTTCCCCCCCCCCCACCTTGCATGTGGTATATAACGGCAGCTAAAGGACAGAGAGAATTTTTAGCAAAGGCATGGCAACAGTGCGAGGCGAAGAGATCACTAAGAATAGTGTGGCGTGACTGATCTGAATAGAGCGTGACTCTTGAACACTATAATATGGAATATATATATATATATAATTACTTTTTTTTTTTTTTCTTCCCGCAATGATGTCCAAGAGCACGCTCTATGATCATAGTGTTCCAAGTTACTTCTACCAACGAAAACGACGGCGCATAGCAAAGAAAATGCCTCTTAGTACATAACAGGGGGGGGCACAGACTTGGCCCCGTCTGTCAGAATCTGTCATTCATGCAAAGGCAGAGGGCCAGCACCGTGTATATGCATATACACATATCGAACATGAATATATAAAAGGCATTAACGTTCATACTTGATACATCACCGTGTCTAATGCACCACCTGGTGGATCGCCAGGTAATTACAGGACGAGGTGAAATGAATGCGGTCCTAATTAAGTACACCTTGACATGCTTTTATTAAGACGTCTATTACCGCCGGGGTTTTGGGGGCAATTGTCCCCGGCGGTATATTAATATCGAGTGTAGTTTTGCTAAATTGGATTGGCAATTTAGCAAATCACGCAGTTAGTGTGTCGAAAGAAAACTTTCTCTCAATTACATTAGCCATTTAACGTGAAAGTCCTAATTCTCTCTCTCTCTCTATTGAATCTATTATTATTGCTTTAAACTCTCTCTCAATTACATTAAAGCACATAATAATAAAATGTGAAAAGATTCAAGTAACATATCGAATTTCTTTAAGTTTACTAAATATCGATATGATTACAATTTTAACAAATATGTAAAAAAAAGATAATAATAATAATTCTTTTGCTAATGCTAATCAAGTGCCAAAAAAAACCCCTAAAATTGTGAAAGTAAATAAAATAAAATAAAAAAATGACATGAAATTTACATTTTTTTATACTTTTCCGAAGCCCCTCCACTAAAAAAAAACAAAAAACAAAACAAAACAAAAAGCACGACGTCGCAATACAATGGATTTGTGCATATTATGCGACTCAATTGCACACGTCATGCTGTTAAAGGTAATAGGATGTGACGGAGCTTTTCGTGAAGAATCTCCCTTTGGGTTTGCGTTCTTTGGGTTTGTTTGTTTTGTTTTTTTTTATCAAAAAGTGATCTTTTTGATCAAAGATGCAATAACATTGGACATCCTACTGTGATCCTTCTGTTCACTAATTAATGCGGTGCGTCCCAACAACTAACTTTCTTTCCTTCTTTCTTTTCTTACAATTCGGTGTAATTCAAGATTGGGACATACATATTTCTCACAAGTTCTTTCAGAATAATAATGGCAATGGAAATGATGCTTCATCATTTATAGGTTGTTATTATTCTGTCAATTCGGTTTAATTGAATGGGACAATGTGTTTAGGACAAAATTGTTTTAAAGCAGCATTAGAATTGTTCTTTTCTTTCTTTCTTTTCCTTCACTGAGCTCAGGATGACCCGCCCCCGGTTGACGACGCCTCCAAACTGCCTTGAGCACTTTGAATTTGCAGTGCGTCGCTTGTACCGTCCATGGGACGGTAGAAGCGTCCCCAGTCTGCAAATTCACAAATCAACAGACGCCACAGAGAACCTCGTTTCGGGTGATTTGTTTGTTTGTTTCCTCTCGAGGTTCCGCAGCTCCGAACGCGACCCCTTACGGCCTTTGAAACGCTAGCTCGTTCGGAGAGACGAGTGTTTAGTTTCACGTTTGCGGCCACGTGACGCCACGCGGCGCTCGCGACCGACTCCATCTCGTCTACGGATACTCTCGAGCGGATACGTCAAATGTGCATGACGGCCCGAACGACTACTGCGAGTGGACGTTCCAAAACGTGCGCGTCAGCAGGCCGCTCGCAGGCCGAACCGAGAGGCGGCGAATTTCAACCCCCGTTCATTTTCGACGGGAAAACGTTTGCGCTTTTTGGCCGCGGGTCGGAATTACGGCCATACCTTATAAAAAAGCCGCGGGACGAGTCGGGACGAGCCAGATTATAATAGTGACGTATTTGAACTACGCTTTAAATACAATGTCGTTTGTTTTTAACCCCTATAGGGGGTAAAAGGGGTACAAACAAAAAAAAAAATGTATTATTTAATTATTTCTCTGGTCCAAAATGGCTCCTGATGATAATATCCGCTTACCACACGCTAGGAAAGCTAAAAACGAAAGCGCGTTGTTCCCGTCGGCGCCCCCCCCCGCTGAGATAATTGACCAATAGGATTGCAGATCGTGATGCGATTCAGAGTTGATGAAAACACAGGCTAATCACATCTTAATAGTGCCCTTGTGGCGTTGTTGTTGTTGTTGTTGGTGTTTTCGTTTCCCTCCTTTTCCCCAGCTTCGCTCCGCTCCACTCGCGCCTGAGATTTTCCGACGAGGTCCGATCCGAACGCGTGCGGCGTCGCGTCGCGTCGAGGCCGGCGGGTTAATTGAACGTGCTAATTGCGAAGCAGGGAAAGAGGCCAGAGTGCGGCGGGTATTTTTGGTTTAAAAAAAAAAAAAAAAAAAAAAGATTATTAGCGTGTAAATAAAACGCTTCCCCCTAGGCTTCGGGACTGTTTAGGGAAAACTTCACCTTGAGGAGGAGGAGGAGGAGGAAGGAAGGAAGGAAGGAAGGAAGGAAGGAAGGAAGGAAAAAAAAAAAAAAAAAATCTCAAAACTCTCTCCGCCTGTTCCCCCCCCCACCCCTCCCCGCTCCGGCCGTCTCCCGCAGTGATGGAAATGGCCGCTTTATTTTTTAACAGATAGCCCCGGATTGATGGCCGCCTCCAAAAAAAGCCGGGGCAGCTCCGGTGTTAAATGGAGTCCATCTTCCCGAACTGCCTCTGGGGCTGATGAATTAAACCATCCATATGATTAAGATCTGTAATTCAACCCCTCGCGGGGTATTTCCGTGCTCAGGCGCTGTACGGTAGATTATTTTATTCCTCCTCGCCCCCCTTTTCCCGTTCTTTTTTTTTTTTTTTTTTTCCTCCTCCTCCTCCTCCTCCTCCTCCTCCTCCTCCTCCTCCTGATCCAAGATTCATGCTTTAAACGGGGTTTTTTTTTTTTTTTTTCCTCCTCCTCCTCCTCCTCCTCCCCCTCCTCCTGATCCAAGATCATGCTTTACGGGGTTTTTTTTTTTTTCTTCCCCCACCACACACAGTGTTTATTTATTTATTTATTTGCTCGCCTGATCCGCAGCCCGCTCCTTGTGACTACTTCCGCTTCCCGTCGCTCGCCGAAGACTCGGGCGCCGCTCGGCTTCCGCGGTACTTGACGAGCTGACGTGCGGTTAATTGCTTGCCGTCGTCCTGCAGGCGGAAACTGTAAATATTTCCATTATCGTCTCATCATCGTTAGGCAGACGATTAGACGAGAGCCCGGAGCGAGGAAAAAGATACGGCGTACGTGACGTGCGCCGCCGGTCCGGGTCGGAAGTTTGCGACGGGCTGCTTTGCGTAAACCCCAAATATTATTATTATTAGTAGCCATGATTTGCTAATCCCCCCCCCCCAGTTTACACGTTTACAGAAGTCTACGATGTGCACGTTGTTTGTTTTATACGGAGTTAATACGGATCTAACGTTTGCGGAATCTTGCGTGTGCTCGGACGGTGCGTGCGCGATCCGATCTAGTGTGAGGATCTTGGGTGTGATTGGATATTACGAGTGATCTGATTACATGACAGATCTGAACGCACGTACGATTCGAACACACGTAATTAAATTACATTGAAATCTTGTTTGTCGTCAGACTCCCGCATGTAGATCGGATTACTCCTATGATCGGATCGAATGTGCAAATTGGATGACTGTCGTCAAATTTTGATGTGTAGATCTGGTGAGTGCATCAGACTACTCGTTAGGTCTGACTGCAACCAAGATTCTCCCGTTGATCTAATGTGCCGATCTTATTACAAATTAGCACAAGATTGGATTACCCATATGAGTAACTCGATTGAACGTTGAAAATCTTATCTAATTGCACTTGAGATTCTTATATGAGGTTATCAGCAATCCGATCTAGTGTGCAGACTATGTGTAATCCAATTGAATGTTCAGATCTTTCTCACATTGGATCGGATTGCTTATATTATGAGGAAATCTGATTGCACATCAAATCTGTACATTAGATCAGGTTAAAGAAGAATCCGATCTATTGTCCAGTTTTAATCTACGATCTAATGTGCAGATTTGGATTGTGCATAGTATCCTCAAGTTAGATTGGATTACTCGCTCACAACGAATAATTGTCAAGATACATTCGAAAAGATGTTTTATGTTTGAGGATTTGATTTGACTTGTACCAAGATCCCGTTTCCAAAAAGATTGTGCTGCTGTTTGTACCGTATTTGGATTACTGACGAGATTCGTTTATGTTGAAAATTCTGAATAAACAGTCAGATTTAGAGCCATGTAAGGAGGCTCATCGTTCTAATACGGTACAAACAGCAGCACAAAGATCTACATTAGTGTCGCGGGTCGTGTTTGGATAACGCCGCCGCCGCCGCCGCCGCCGCCGCACCACCACAGCCTCGCTTTGATCCCGAGCTCAGGTCACCGTGTCGAGTTTTCTTTTTTTGAAATCCGAGACTTTCAAAAGAAGGAAAAGTGTGCTATTGTGGATCCCAGAAGACGGTGGTGGTGGTGGTGGTGGTGGTGAGAGGAACGCGTTATGCAAGCTCCCGTTATGAGACGAGATCTAACCTTGTTAAGTAACGGGAGACAAAAGGAAGGTTCTGTATTGTTTCCACCTTTTGTTTGATAAAAAAAAAGACGGCGTGTTTTTCTTTTTTTTTTGAGACCTTCCTGACTTTAAACCCAATCTCTATCTGTAAACCTGCGCACAAGTCTAGAAATCCCAGATGGAGAACGGGAATGATTGAGTTTGGCCGTTTGATCCGATTCGTTTCATTCATCCGGCATTCCATATGAAACCCAGTTCATCCGGTTTATTGTTATATTATTATGCAAGTGTATTGATTGTAGATAAAGGAAGTAAATTCAAATGATTATCGTAATGTGAGGTGGGGGTGGGGGGGGGGGGGGGGGGGGGGGGGGGGTTTTATGTTTATATACCGTATCTCACACATTGTATAAAAGTCTCAGTTGGTATCTCCTGACCTCAGCGTTATGTGCAGGGAAACCAGACGCCAGACGAGCTCCAGACCGGTAGCGGCTCGGCTACAATTCGGCGTTTTCGGCGCGTCCCGAGTGTGAATTGGTCCGGCACTCGAGGTGAATGGTGTTTCAGCACGACACCCAGACGTTTATTTATTTCTATTTGTTTCCGGATTAAAAAAAAAAAAAAAAAAAAAAAAAAAGCCGGCTGACCTTTCACCCCTTTCACCCCGCCCCGTTACCGCTCGCCAGGATTTCCCCGCTTTGTCTCTGAAACGGCCAATCGTTAAAACTGACCGGGTCGAAATGCCAAATTACCCAGATTACACTTCACCAAATGTCACCTTCACCTCGCGTTCAGGACGGACAACGCCATCGTGTACAAACGCACCGACCGCGCCATTAATAACTCGGGCAGCTCGACCGAGTCTCGGCCTTACCGGGCTCCAAAATAGCGGCGCTGTCAATATTTTACTGCATTTCTACACAAAAATCAACAACAAAAGACATGCGATTGAGACCGCACAAGCCCACAAGCCCACACAGAACATGTGCTGATCACAGGGCAGCACATCTTTGTAAGTAAATCTTTGTCGATTTCTCCATTCAGCTGAAAATATTATTCAATGTTATTATTGTTTTTGTTTATTTTTATGCTCGTGATGTGGAGAGACCGCACGCGGTCCTTCTTTATGTTTCTGTGCTGATTGGGTTCCGGAGACGGAGATTTTGTGCGATTTTACTGTACAGAGATCTTTCGGGTTTGTAATTCAGATCAGAAGGTTGTGGGTTAAAACCCAAACATCTGTCTGAGTGGTACTCTTGTATATACAAGAGTACACGATCATTGATCGATCTATCCATGGGTCATCCAATCAATCCATCTGTCTATCCTTCTTATGATGGATAGACAGACGCGCGCGTGTGTGTGTGTGTGTGTGTAAAACCGGATGAGGATGAGATCGCTTCCCTACCCTGAGGAAGGACAGATCGCGGCTCCGGTCGATGCTGGTGATCTCCAGGTTTCCCATCACCACCTCGCAGTTCTCATAGTACTTGCGCAGGGTGCGGTACTGCTGTTCCAGATCCGACAGCGTACTGAGTTTATTCTCTGTCCCCGTGCACACTGCGCAGAGAGAGAGAGAGAGAGAAAGAGAGATTAGATTCTGAAATCATTTTACAGCAGTTGATGGTGGGTTTTTTTTCCCCCCACATTTACATTTGTGGCATTTGGCAGACGCCCTTATCCAGAGCAATTGAGGGACCAGAAGATTGTACTAAGGAAGCTTGCTAGGGTGTGTGCTGTTTCAAACCCTTAACCAACACCTCCCTAAATAAATGCTGCTGCATTTATTTACGGAACTGGAAAGTGTTGGATCCAGAAGATAGCACTACACCCTAGCACAGCTTCACTTAAGTACAATTGTATTAATGTATTATTTTTCTATCCATCTTCAGATTAATGTATCATGATGGGGAAGTGTGAACTTCCGGCGATGCGGGCATCGCCAAATAGGTTCAGAGAAGGCCTTCTGAGCCCCGAGACTGTTGATGGAGTCCCGGTATGAGTACGAGGGAAAGACGAGGCGACAAGTGGTTTCCTTTCTCAATCGATTGAATCGCTGTCGGTTCGGGAGCCAAGTCGAAACGACCCAATGATATATGGACGGTTGCCAAGTATGCCAAACACCCCCCCCCCCCCCCCCCCCCCCCCAGGTTCATCCTATCAAACCTGACAAGCAATTAAACACAGCCACTTTCCACCCGTCGTGCCATTCGGAGCGCTCAAAGGCATCTGGCATCTGCCCGGCAGGCCCCGAGCGGCGCGGGAGAATAAACCCCGCGCTCTCGCGCTCCGCCCAACCGCTGTCGCGACAGCCCGCGGCCGAGAGAAACAGACGGCGCCGACGACAGGCGTCCTGTCGATTAAACGACGGCAGGAAAAAGCTCGCGTCGCCTACAAATCCGCGGAGACGCACCCGTGTTGCGTTACGCGACAATCCCCTGCGCTACCGTACGACACCGGCCGCGTTAGGCCGCAGCTCGGCGGTTCAAACATTGGGCCGGAAGATCGCGGGTTCCGAGCTGCCCCTGGTGGGCCCTTCAGTAAGGCCCCTCTAAGTTGCTCCGGATAAACTCGCCTGCTGTAACTTTGACGGACTCGGATGACAGCCAGACGTCCGATACGAACAAACTGGATGGCTGTCCGAGTCTGGCTGTTTGTTTCACGAGCTACGGAAACATATTAACGTATAAAACAACGTACGTTTTTTTTTTTCCCCGTTATAATGGCAGTGGTTGCCAGATTGAGATTAAAGGAATAGGCTTTGGATGGCTTTGCTCCAATATTTCAGGATCTTTGTAGAGCAGCGTGCGCTAATATCGCACGCTGCAGATAGAGAGTGAACCTTTTTACAAAAACAAACGGCAAACTCTCTCTCTCTCTTTTCCCCCTCTGTCGCTCCATCACGCTCTTTTATCCAAGCCCGTGGTTATATTTTCTGCACAACCTCTAACGAAGGCTGCTCGGCGCTCCCGAGCTTATATTGCCCTTCGCCGTGTCGAGACGTCGTTTCTCCATTTTGCTTTTTTTAATAATAATAATAAAGAAAAGGATGAGCAACGAAAGAATAACAAAACTCTCATCTTCAAGGTAGCCATCTCTGTGGAAACAAATAAGACATTGTATGTCGCAATAAAATACCCCGGGGCCTGGGGTTTTTTTTTTTGTTTCGACATACAAAGGGAGTAAGAAGAAAAAGGAAAGAAGAAAAAAAAAAAAGCGCATGAAGAAATTAAGCAATGGCAGGAAGCGTGTACGGGTCAGCTGTTGGCCTCGGAGTTTTCAATAAGTGTTAGCATGCATTAGAGGGAGGGAGGGAGGGATTATAAAGTTGGGTTGCTGGTAATAAACAGTTATTGCACCCTGGAGGCATTAAGGCTGATATTACACAGGAACTATAGGGGTCGAGGATGATGTGGTGCTGGTGGAGGTTTCGGAGGGTGGTGGTGGTGGGGGGGGGTGGGGGGGGGGGGGGGGGGGGGGGGGGGGGGGGGGGGGGGGGGGGGGGGCTTTTTGTTTGGGGGGGCTTTATATTAACACAACAGACCATAATACCGTGTGGGAGATTCCTCAAACATGCAACCGACACTTGTGATTAATCACACGTTTTCAAAGTAGCCTCAATAAATACTTTTCATCGTTATTCTACAGTACTGTAAGATAACACGAAAAGTATTTATTTATAACATCTGTTACACTCAAAATCTCGCCCTTTAATTTATTTTACTCCGGAAAGGATTCTTTTAATATGAATGTTTAGTTGGTTTGAAGTGTCAAATACGGGACGTGGCTCCTTTAAGAATTGTGCTCCGGTCGCTTTTCCACGGGGTTTAGGCTTTATTGCAGTCATACGGATTTGGGAACGCGACGCGCTCGCGTAAGGTTCCGTACGGTCATATGCGCCGACGCGGTGAGGAGATCGTACCTGTTGTGAATGCGCAGCTAGGGGGCGTCGTCGTGGGGATTATTTAGGACGCGCGAGTGGATTCACGGAACGTTTCTTTATTTGTTTGCTGTTCGGGTTTCGTTCATATATATATATATATATATATATATACATTAGTGTGTGTTTATATCTGTCGTCAAAAAAATCCTCCAAGTCAACATAAAAATCACCGCGCTCGAGCACGCGGTTGAAGTGGTACGTGGGTAATTATTCCGAGTCACGTCTCGATTTGCGAGCGGCGCGGCTTAATCTGCTTCCAGACAAAACGGGATGAAAGCTCCATCTCCTCGGTCAATCTCCACACACGCAGCACCGGGCACGGACATGTCGGCATGACGCCGACGGCTTTATTTCCACCGCTTTATCCCCCTCCGTATTGTCAAGGGCTTCAGCCTCTTGTTTTTTTTTTATTGTTGTTTTGGTTTTCTTCCCAGACGTGACGGATAAAAGCATTTTTGATTTGTTTTCCGGAGGTATATTTAATTAATGAGGAGATTAGAAGCCTGGGGTTTTACGGAGGAAATGAATAAATAATAAAGGCATGGTTTCGGAGGGAGACGCGAGACAGAGACCTGCTTTCGATGTCCGGCGGGTGGTCCGAGGCATCGATCGCCTCGTTAGCGGATAACTCGCGGTTCGGGGCTCCACGTCGGGTCCTACGAGACTCATTTCTTCGGGATGAATGTGTACCCTGAATAAACCTTCCGTACCACCTCCTCATCTACATCACGACACCGCGTGGGTTTAACCGTCTTAACGTACCGGTTACAACGCGTGGTAACGATCGTTCTCGCATGAGCTCGACGTGACGTTAGTTTCGAGCAGTAATACATCGTTCATGTTCTAGACTCACTTTTCCCGTACGAGCGGTTATGGATGCTGTAAAAGTTTCTATGACTTTTGATAGAAATTTGATTGATATTTCTCAAAATGTTGAAATCAAAAACATCCCCCCCCCCCCCCCTTCCTGACAATTGCCACCTTATAATTGCACAAAAAAATGCAGATAAAAAAAAAGGCACAATTGACAGATTTGCGAGTTTTCTTCTTGCTTTGTGACCTTTTTAATCTTGAAATCAGAAAGAATTGCGAGGTCAGAAGTCGCAATTGTGAGCAAAACGTCAAAATGCATTTTCTTTATATTTCACACAATTCTGACTTTTTTCCTTGCATTTGTGACTTTTTAACCTGTAATTCTGAATTTAGAATTCGCAGTTGCTTAATTTTTTGTAGAACTTTTGTTTTTGTTTGTGCCATTCTAGACATTTTTTTGGGAATTGGGATTAAAAAAAATTGCATCACGACGCCACTAACGTGTGTGATCGATATAGTGATTACACAAAGTTCAGCCAAAACAACACAGACAATCAGACGCTGCTGTATGGTTTTTGTGTGGTTTGAACAATCAGACAACTAGTCTCATTTCCTGTAAACAAAAGAACCTCATAAATAAATGAAACGCTACAAAACGCTCAATGTAATAAATTCGACCTGTGTTTCATTTATTTACACCAACCTGTTTACTGTGTAGCAGCACAAAACAAATTATTTGTTTTTTAATTCATTTTTACTAAAAATTGTTTAAGTCATTCCTGGACCCACTAGAGTCGCCCACCATCCAAACCCAACCCCCCCTCCCCCCCAAACTCCGCCCACTAAAGCTAAACCGGCCTCCAGGGAACGTTAGAAATCACATTAGTACTCGATTCCAATACCGGGTTACCGGAGAGATTTATTAGCTAGTTTTTTTTTTTTGTTTACATTTTTGACCGGTGACCAGCGGTAATGGCAAAAATCGACATTTGCCGAGCCACTATCTATCGTTATGACTTTTTCCCGTCGCGGCCGCGCCGGGCGAACGAGTTAGATCCACGCCGGGGTTTTTTTTTTTTTTTTTTTCCCCCGATCAGATTTCTTCCCCCTGACTTATCGGTTTGTTTATTTTGCGATACGGATCAGATTCCCTGACAGACGGACGCGTCGAGCGGGGATTGATTGCCGGTTTCCTGAAATATACGGAAAAGAGTTTGGGTAATTGGAGGGACTCGATATTTTGCCCAAAAGTCATCGTGTCGATGTCGGTCCTAAAAAAAAAAAAAAAAAAAAAAAATAACGCAAAAAACCTCCAAAACAACAACATCAAAAAAGTAATTAATGCCGCGCGTAAAAGCATCACTATTATAATCTCTCTCTCTCTCTCTCTCTCTCTCTCTCGTCCCGCAGTTTATGTCCGATCCTCACGAATGGCGTGAGGCGCGCTGTTACTTTGATGAGGAATTCCCAACCCGGGGCCGAAAAGCGGGAATTTTTTCCCACGGATAGTTTGACGATGTCGCGTGCGTCGCTGGCCCCGCCCCCTCCTGAAAAAACTTCCGAAACGGGCGTTTTTAGTGTCTAAACACTCATTTCCTGAACAAAATGTGAGCCTGGTCCGTTTAATCTTTAATAGAGAGATATCACGTGTCTAGTTGACAAACACACACTAGATACAGCCTTCTTTCCTGGAGCACCCACGAATTGCAAGAAATTTGTGTGTGGCCATACTTCCTGGCACACACACAGAGGGTGAGAGAAATGGCTTTGCCATTATCTTTAGATTAGAAGAGGGACCAGTGTGCTCTCCTACCCATGTCAAGGTGAATAAGCTTCCCAGGCTTCTCTCGCTCTCTCACTCCTTCACTTTGCCCTGTGTGTCCATGTGAGAGGAGGAAAAAGTTTGAGGAGGAGGAGAAGAAAAGGGAAGACTCTAGCACAAGGTCCTCCGGGAGCCAGCAAATTTCTGCCCTCAAGTCAGGGTTTTTTTTTTCCCCCCCTTCTGTGCCAATGACGGTGACAGAAAAGCCTCTTTCTTTTCCTCCTCACCGATACACTGGAAGTGAAGGATCCTGATGACGCAATATCACGCTGGCGTGTTTGCAGGGAAGAGAGCGATTTCTTTGATAAAAAAAAGATTCCATTTCGGTATCGCCCGCTTTAAAGCGGACGTAATCGTCTTTGGTTGGGGGGAGGGGGGGTGAATTGGAAAACGATCCTCGTCAGAAAACGGAAAACGAGAGCGATACCGCACAATTCCCATTACGCAGTATTCCCGTTTCCGCAAGTCGGAAAGTAGCGTGCGTCAGAGAAATTTATATTTGGGGTGGAAAAAAACAAACAAACGCCGGTCCGCCATTTAAAGGCCAATATCAAATATTAATGAAGTTTGATACACGGAATTTCGAATCGATGCTTTTTGTGTTTTAAAATAAGACATGAAATTTCAGTAATCTCAGTTTGATTGTTTTCATGCATTATTTCTAAATAAAAAGGGGAAAATCAAGGCCAGAAAAGTGTCCTCTCAGTTTATCCTACAAACTGTGGGGACTGTATTTGTTCAAACGAATGATTCATCCATCCATTTATTTCTTTCTTTATTGGTGAAACAAGGGGGCACGGTGAGCGGTTAACATTGTGTGTGTATACACACACACACACACACACACACGTTAACGCAAATTCCCTTTAATGGCACTACATTATAAAACACATAGAATAACATGCTGCATTAATAAAATCAATGTTATAAAAAAGATGCATTTTACAAAAAGATGGCGCCCCCTAGCTGCGCATTCACAACAGGTACGATCTCCTCGCTCTATTAGCGTCTATTACCGTACGGAACCTTACGCGAGCGCGTCGCATTCCCAAATCCTGTATTACGCAATAAAGCGCTTCCGTACAACCTAAACACCGTATCACCAGTTTATATGGAAAAGCAACCGGAACACAACAAGAAATTAATTCTTCAAACCACCACATTGTCTTTAAGTGTAAAATATGGGAAGTGGCTCCTTTTAAAATGAATTAGAATTCTATAAATTTCTCTCAAAACCGCTCCCTTTACTAATTGTAACATTTGTTACAGTTGTCAACACGCGCGCGCGCGCGCGCGCACACACACACCGTGTGATACGACTTCCCTACACGGCCATTGGAGAGAGAGTGTAAAATGATTCGGTGAGTCATTTAAGGACAATTACTTTGGGCCGCCGCGCCGAGACGTTAATCCGCTCCCTGTTCTTATACACGAGTGAAGCCGGTTCTAGTCTAATTTAAGCTTTGCTCGATATCAGGAGCCGCAGAGCCGCGATAACACCAGCCGCTCCCGTTCTATTTTAACCGGCGGGGCAGGACGATAAGGACGATGTTTATAGATGAGGGAGGCGCATCTGAGGATGATACTACAGGGAGCGCATTACATGCACATGTACGGTAATCGTCCAATCGAAACGCACTGCGATGGGAACTGTGATTTCCATGATGGCTGCCCTGTTCAGCATGTTTAAAGACGGATATTACCCCTAATTCTCTCCTCCTGGCTCCCTCTAGTGTCCACATATGGTCACCATGCGGGACAGGATCAATCACCGCTTCCAACCAATCCCACGAGGGAATAAGCCGCGGGTTTATCGAGCGCAGACAGACGCGCGCGGCGGGAAGTGCCGCCGAGGCTTCCCGATCCAGCGCCAAACATAGAAAGGGGGAAAATTTCTACGCGATTCCCGCGCGCTCCCTTTCATCGCCGTCCCGACCCGAGCAACAAAAAGAAAGATTCGCGACGGAACGCCGCGCGGTGCCGAGGGCGATTCCGCATCGACGGCGCAGGAGCGGCGAGCCATTTGGCCGTCCTGACTCGAATCAAAAGAAGGAACAAAGTTCTGCGCTTTAACGCTGACCCGTTTCAAATGCTGCGGTCCTTCCCCGTTCATCTCTATGGGGCCGGAATGTCGCACAATTCCCAGAATTCCGAGCGGGCCTCGGGTTCGAGAGGCGTATGATCGCGGTCCGCTCCGGAGCCCCTACAAGTGGACGTGACCCATTTGCATGCCGGACGTTGTCGGGCCGAGCTGCGGGGCCTGAAATTTCGGCCCCCTAAATTTTGGCCCCATTTTCTATGGGGGGCCCGGGGCCAAAATCCCGCGGTGCGATTCCTTAACATGCTTCAATAAATCTACATACGATTTAAGCAGAATTCCCATCGTACCCCATTGCGTGCTATTGCTTTGCTATGTTCAAGTTGAGAGACGTTGCAGAGAACTCCTGCACAGCGATGCAGAGAAACGCGGATCCCGGGCCCGATCCGCGATCCGTTTGTGCGACGACGACGATGTTTGTTTGTTCTCCGGGAAAGCTTGGAGTTTCCGTCCCGCCGTGTCAAATCTCTCCAGCCGGGCAAGCCGGGACCCTCCGTGAGCTGCGGGTTTCATCCGCGTGCTGACGCTACACTTTCCCCAGTGGGCGTGTAAACAATTTCTTTCTTCTTTCCTAGCCATAAATCCATGTCATGCACTAATGTGGGGGTGAAAGAAAGAAACAGAAATGGCGAGGAGGAATCACCTTCACTAAATGCAATGGGATCAGTGGGAGTTGCTGAGGTCGGGGCCATTAATATAGATGCTTTAAAACAATGTGGAGGTTTTAATGAAAACAATAACCATAATAAAACATCAAAAAGGACAAAAGTTTCAAATCGTATTATTATTAACACCAGAAAGCAGAATTTCATTCATTCTTTACCTTGCATTAAACAAATAAAGCCTTTTTTTGATGCTCATAATAATAAATATTTAAAGACCAACATTTATTTGTAGGACGAAACTTGTAACGATGCTCCGCGGCAGAAACAACACGTTTGAATCTGCACCAAAATATGCATATTAAGAAAAACAAACAAACAACACCTGAACCTGACTCATCTAAAAACATTGTGCTTGGGCTTTCCAAAAACAATCAATAAACACATCATAAACGAGAAGCTCACAAACAAATTAAAATGCACTGCTGCCTATTTATGTGTGTAGTTCTTTTATTAATTTATTGTAAACAATATTTCTTTCTTGTTTTCCTTAATGTGTTTACGTTAACAAATAAAATAAATAATTTAATGAGCTATCTCCTCTTTTTTATATTGATTTATTTGACCAAAAAAATTTATCAAAAAAAAAAAATATGGTGTAAAATTATAGGAGTTTAATGCAAATTAATTCATATTTTAATCATTATTTCCCTTCAACCCCCCCCCCCCCCCCCCCCCTTTGTCTTTTTTCTTACTCTTCTCCTTCTTTCCATCCTTCTTTCTCTTCAACTTTCCTTCTTTCCATTTGTTCCTTTCTTCCCTCCCTACTTTCATACATCTCCCTTTTTCTTATTCCTTTCTTTCTTCCCTCCTTTCAACTTTTCTCCTTTCTTGCTTTTATACCCCTTTCCATTCTTCTTTCTTTCCTATTCCCCCCGTCACACAGAGCACTATCTTTTCTTTTTCTCCTTACTTCCCTCCTTCCTTCTTTTTTTTTGGCCATTCCTTCCTTTGTCCCTACCTTTCTCCTCCTTTCCATCCTTCCCTCTCTCCTATTCCCCCCTCCTTTTCTCCTCTTTTTCTTATTCCTTCCTTCTTACATTTGTCCTTTCTTCCTTCCGTCCTTCCTTCTCTCTTCCCTATTTTTTCCTCCTTCCTTCCATCTTTTTCTTCTTCATCATCTTTCTCACCCTTCCTTCTTTCGGTCTTTCCTACGGTTCTCCATCGTCTCTTTGTGCGTGTGAGGGGGTGTGGGTGTGTGTTTTTTTTTTTTTTTTTTTTTTTTTTTTTGGTGTAGGATCTTCATCATCCTGATACACACACAAACACACACACTTTCTGTTTCTGTTCACAGTTTAGCGTCGCTAGAAAAGCCAAAGACGATTATTCAGACGAAACCCCGGGAGCGCGCACATTAGCGAGAGCACATCTGGATAAGTGTTTACGCTGCACTCTTCCTCTCCCAAGTCCTCCCTTCATTTTTTTTTTTTATCCTCCACGCACGCTTGAAGGGCAGTGCCTTCGCTCAGGCATCGCTCAGGTGGAACTGCCACTGTAGCAGGACACGACGTTTCCCGCCCAGGGGGTGAGAACAGTCATCAACTACACACTGGCTCACGGTCCGAACCATTTCAGCCCCCGCCCCTCCCCCCCCCCCACCCCTCTCACCACTCCCCCCCCCCCCCATGAATCTTAATCTCATCCCCAAACACTCACCATCAATTACCTCCGTGTGCTTCCTCATCTCACACACACACACACACACACGCCACGCGTCACCCTGGACAGGAAGAGACGAAAGAACAAAGAGAAAAGCTCATTTCTCTTCTTTCTTTTTCTCTCTATCTCTCTCTCTCTCTCTCTCTCTCTCTCTCTCTCTCCCAGCGATTCCCTCGGGCAATTCCTACGGAAAGACGAGGTTCTCGGCGGGAGGAGCGCAGGTGAAGGCCACCTGCACGGAGGTGGAGAAGAAGGAATAAATGGACCATCGTGGTGTCGCCGGAGGCGCCGCTTTCTTTCAACGCTCGCAATGAAACGAGGTCCCTCGTTTAACCTAAATAGAGGTTTCTCTCTCTCTCTCTCTCTCTCCTCTCTCGAGGAAGAAAAAAATAAACCGTTTACGCGACCAAACAAACGACACTCGCTTACAAGGCAGGATATAAATAAAATCAGTGGATATTATTTTGTGTTATGTAGAAAATGTGATCATTAAAGCATAAATCAATAAATATATATATATATATATATCTTAATATAATCATCAATTTTTTTTTCATAATTATTTTTTTTTTAATGAATAGCTAATTTATATATAATTCAAATTAAGCAAAGTAAAAAAAAAAAAGGAATTTAATTAGATTCAAAGCGCCTCAATTATGTTTTGTTTACGGGAATTAAATGACTGCATTTTCTGGGAATTTTCAGTAAAGGTGCATATAATTATATAGTACATTTAATTTTCTTTAAACCTAAAATACCCAAGGCCATAAAATATGCTATCAAAACATTAGTATTTTTGCATTTCATGGCATTTCTATCGAGGTGATTCAAGACCACTTTCCCAGAATGCACCATGCAGTGAACGTTCGTGGCAGCGTCGCAGGTGAAACAGGGGTGGTTATAATGTACCAAGTGAGCGCAGCATGATGATGCATGAGTAAGACGTATGTAAAGGAAAGTTCTCTCTCTCTCTCTCTCTCTCTCTCTCGTTTGGGTCTGGGGGGCCCCACAAAGCCCCCCCCCCCCCCCCCCCCATTGCTTTTTCACACAGGAAAGATCGCAATACCAGCGTTCCGGATGAAAGTGTGATTGCATCCGTCGCTCGGAGCCGTCACGGTGACAAAACAGGAGGGAAATCCGTCAACGAAGGCGTCAATAAATCAATAAATAAAACATCTCCGCAGCGCATTGACGACACGTGCGCGTCTCGACGCGTTATTCCGCCGGATTCGCGTTTCGTTGACGCAGGAACGCGAGTCCTGTCTGAAACCAATTACAATCGACCGGCCGCGTGACAATGGCGAGTTGGAGGACTGTGAATTTCCGTTAACGGATCGGCGGCGGGATTATTAACGCGCAAATCAAATCCACGCGGCAGGCGGATTCAATTAGGAGCGAGACGGAAGGATTGTGGGTAGACGGAGTGACCGAGTCGTACGCAAAAGTGTACGATTTTACGCAGGAGCAGAAAGAAAAAGAAGGGAAAGAAAAACAAAAAACGAGCTATAGATAAAGCTACATCTACAACAACAACAACAACAAATGTGATGATTAAATATGATTCATTGTTGTCAACATAATCTTGGATGGACTCGCGTCTTGAAATGATTGACTTTCCTTCTTTCTTCCTCCCTCCCTTCCTTCTGCTTGCCTTCACTGTCTTCAATGTATTTTTCTTTTCTCTTCTGTTATCTTTCCTTTTTTGTCTTTTTCTTTTTTTCTTTCTTTCTTTCTTTCTTATCATTTCACTCAATTTCACTGGTCTTAATAAAGAACGAAAATAATTACTTAAAAAATATTACATTTATTATTACATTTTTTCAATGCTTTTTATAATTTAATAATGTATAATTTTTTTACACGTTGTTTGTTTATTTTACAGGTAAACATCAGTGAGGCAGAAGGCAGAGTCTCTGACCAGCCAAAATTCCCCATTAGACTGCAAAGTAAATGAAGCTGCACTACTGAATGAGTGAGCGCATGCACACACACACACACACACAGTGTTGCCTTCTGACAGCTGGTGTCAAACACTTGGCTGGTTTGATCCACTCTCACCCAGTGAACCTGCACCTGTGTGCTGTGAATGATAAAAGTGTAAACGGAGAACCAAAACCTCCCGCAGTCCTTCATACATTTTAATTATCACAACTACGGGGGTTAAAGTGGACAGAACGCACACTCGCTGAGGGAGGAGAACCTGGGGGAGGGGAACCTGGGGGAGGAGACTGTTTGACTTTGCCTTTTTTTTTTCTCTGTCTCTTTCTTTTTGTCTTTCTTTTCCATTTTTTGCCTTTTCCTTTCTTCCAATAATTTAACTGTTCTTTGTTTTGTTCTTAAACTGTATTTTCTCTTTCTTTCTATATATTTTTTATTTATTACTTTGATAAATTATTAGAAGAAAGACAAATTATTAAAAGAAGAAAGAAAGAAAATATTATTAGGTGTTTTTTTTTTTTTTTTCCCAAATTAAATAAATTAAATAACAGAAAAAAAGTAAAAAAAAAAAAAAAAAAAAAAGGGGAAAGAAAAGACGGGGGCACGGTGGTTTAGTAGTTGGCACGTTCTCCTCACACCGCCAGGGTCCGGGTTCGATTCCCGTCTCGGCCATGCGTGTGTGTGTGGAGTTTGTGCATGTTCTCCCCGTGCCTCAGGGGGTTTTTCTCCGGGTTCTCCGGTTTCCTCCCCCGGAGGAAGAAAAGAAAAAGTGAATCCAAGCTGGCACGAGGGTTCTGTACTGGGACCGACTCGAGTATGCGACGCTCTGCAGGACGGACAACTAGGAACGCCGTGTCGCGTAGAGCCAAACGGAACGTTTCCCTCGAAGGGAAATGAATAGGCGGCGTTTTGCGAATAAACTGGTTGTTTCCATATTTGGATATTTACTCCGTGTGACAAAGGCCAAGCGCATACATCATCTCTCCGACACGGCCGAATGGACTCATTACACATGCGCACTTCACAGTGTAAGGCGTTTATCTGGTTTACACACACACACACACTAATGAGGCCACATGCTGGCTTTTACATTATTCATTATAACACTGTGTAGCGGCCTGGTGAGGGATCGAGTCTCACTAACACAATTAAAAAAGAGAGAAAGGCATATTCATTATACAATTAGAAAAAGAAGGAATGAAAATACTTGGATTGTATTTCTTTCCTTTAATAAACTATATTTTTCTGTATATCTTTTCTGTATATTTCTTTTCCTGTTTCTTTCTTTCTGTCCTTTTAATTTCATGGTATTTCCTGCTTTTTCTCATTCCTTCTCTCTTGCCTTTCTTTCCTGCCTCTCACGATCCTCAGTTCCATGTAAAGAAAGAAAGGACAAATGTAAAACAGGAAAAGGAATACAAATAGACAGAAAATACACTTTATAAGAAATCCTCACGTTTATTAATAACCGAGATCTCTCTCTCTTTGTAGTCTTTGCATGAATAAAGCGTATATCATCGTCATCTTCATCTTCCGCAGTCACAGCATTGGCGTGTAAAAGGGAAAAGGGGCGTGGCCGGTTTTAGGGAAGGCAGATGAGGTCGGGTGTAGAACACATCCCGGGTGATCCGCTCTCGCTTCCGTTTCCTGGAGAGACGCCGGGGAGAACACGCTAATTGTTTCGTCCGAGAACAGCTTGGCCTCTTTCAATCTCACGGGCTTTTTCTATTTCCCATGGCATCCGGTTCAGGCGTATTTGTGAAAGAGACCTTTTTTTTTTTTTTGGGGTTTTCTTATCCGAGACTCAAAAAACAACCGTGCGGTATAAATAAGAACGTCTCATGACGTGTTATTTTTGGTTATTTGCGAGTTTATTTCCTGCCAGCTTCATTTGGTGTAACATGATAATTTGAGGTTCGTTTTGGTTGTTTCTGGTTATTCGAGTTCTTTTGAGGTTATTTAAGTAAAGAAAGAAAAGAAGATTAATGTGAAGAAAACCTCACATAACCTTCTCTTACTTTTTAACCAACTCGAAAAACATCAGTTTTCTGTCTATTTGTATTCCTTTTCCTGTTTTGCCTTTCTCAAAATATTCCTTCCTTATCGGTGAGAAAGTGTAAAGAAAGTGTGGGAATCGTATCGCCAGGTCTCGTGTGTGTGTGTGTGCGTGCGCGCGCGTCAGTAAGAATCGCTCTAAATAATCCGGAATGTTTCTCCAGTCCTGAAATTCCTCCTTTTTATTACTTTTCCTGCGAGTTCCTTCTCCTCACGCCTCACGCGATCCTCAGTTCCGTGTACAGATAAGACCCGAGATCTTTCTCTTTATTAATCCTCTCAAACTTTACAAACGTTACCAAACAAACAAAACAACTACAATAACCCCAAACTTCAATTGACCTCAAATAACCCCCAAATAACCCAAAAACACTCGAATAACCACAAATAACCTGAACAGCAAAAAAACAAACAAACCAAAAAAAAATACTATAATAACCTTAAATGACCACAAATAACCTCCAAAAGAATCTGAAATGACCCCGAAAAAAACCTCAAATAAATTCAAATAACAACAAATACGAAATAAACACGGCGAGCGGAAAAACATCACAGACCCCATAAAAATAACTTCTACAACGCGTGCAAACATGCAAGCATTTCATTATTATTATAATTATTATTGTTTTATTGACAGAGTCAAACCTAAATACGCGTTGCTTGAAGAGGCTTAAAAGGTCATCAGTAAATGACACTGTGACGCGGGATAATTAATAGCGAGTCACAGATTCACAATAAAATTTAGAAGTGTGAGGTCACTTGTACAACACACACACTTGAGGGAAGTTCCGGAAGTAATCTGTGTGGGTTGTAATTGCTACACGGCTCTCGGCGGTTTTGTGTCCCGACGTCAAATTAGGCTTTAATGAAAAACAAGTCACAACGAATAAATATCAGGATTAACAGGCCTTCCATCTGCTATCCAGCATAATGCAGAGAGAGAGAGAGAGAGAGAGAGAGGAAAAGAAAGGGAATCGGAGGAAGTGATAATTAGAGAATAAGGAACGACCAGTGATGGACAGATAAGCAAAAGAGAGTGAGAGAGACAGGCAGAGGAAAAAAAAAAAAAAAAGAAGATCCAGAAAAAAGCGACACCCAGAACAGAACAATAGCTAGATAGATAGGAGTGTGGACAGACACAGACAGGCCGGCAGGAAGACAGACCGAGAGATAGATGGTCTGCTCTCAGTGGTTGTGACTTTATTATGTACATTAGGAGGAGAACATGCGCTCACTTGGCGGGAGAACGTGAGACGGTGCGACGGCTGCGCCGCCGCTGGACGTCCGACTGCGTCTCGTCTCGTCTCGGACGCTCGCGTAAATGAAAGGTTTAGTATTTCAGGCATGATGTCAAGAGGCCTGCAGATGGGTCTAAAAAAGAAACGAGTGCGAGAAGCGACAGCTTACGCTCGTCTGTCCTGCCGGCTCATCCTGCGGCCGCATCACACGCGTCTTTCCATACGTGTCCATCTGTCTGCCTCTCGCACTGTCCGTCTATCCGTCTTTCTCTCTGTACGTCTACAGTAAGACAGATGTATACGTACATTCATCCATCCATCGCTGCGTGCGAATGTCTGTCCATCTGTATGTATATGTCTGTCTGTCTCTCCTTCACACTGTTGTCTCTATATTTTGTTCTGTATGTCTATCTTTTTCTCGCACTCCATCTGTCTCACTCATTACAGCGAGAGAGAGAGACACAGCACGCTTCTGTATGCATATTTCCCAACACTGGCGGCGATCCGTTATTGCGCTCGACTCGATCTCATCCGAAGGACAGATTATTGTGTGGAAGAGATTAACGATCGGAATAACGTCTCCGAGTCGAGCCGGAGACGCGTGGAATTGACGCCGTCGTCTTCTTTCCTCCCACGGAAAAACGGGTCACATGACGATCCATGTCACAGCAGTTACGCCCGGAGCGCATTCCACCCAAATACCGAGTCGTAGCAGAAACGCATCCGCGCGTTCCAGTGGTGTCCAACGATGACGCGATTCTCCTTTCACTGTAGCCGCAGAGGCCCCGCCCACATGCATACATCATCTCTAACCTCCGTATTAACTACGGCGGGCAAAGTGAACGCGTCGATAACGTCAAGAGCTATTTACGCAGCGTGCATTACCGTGTGACTAAATGGTGTGTGTTTGTGTGACTGTGACCTTTATGACGGATGGTGGGACGGAGGCGTTTTACTCTGTGACCTTTATCCCGGGAGAGGTCACAAACAAGTCAGAGGCTCACTGCACTGCTGACAGACTTTAATATGGTGTACTTGTCCGAGACGCAGACGAGATCTTTCCTGCACAGCAGCATCATCTCTCACTTTCACCGTCACTTTCTATCACACGCACTGCACACCTTACACGGCAGGACATGTGGGGTCGTGGCGTGAGGACCAGAGAGAATCTGGATGTGAGAAAGGTCTTGTGTTAAATCTCCTTATCGTACAGACACACATCACTTATATGGTGAAGTGACGAGAGGAACGTGCAATCAGGTTTCATCCATCCAACAATCCATCCATTCATTCCTTCCTCCAACAATCAATTTATTCAACCATCGTCTATATTATACATCCATCCAAACACACACACACAGATCTGTGTGGGCCTATAGAATGAATTGTACATTAGGGGTTTGGTTTAACTTCAGACAAGGACAAAACGGAGAAAAGAGCAGACGAACGATGGACGATGCATTAAAGCGCGTGTTTTACAGGACGGAACAAGAAGCCGTTAGCTAGCTAGCTCGTCCGCTAATGCACTAGCTTTATCAATCCGACACGGCCTAATTACATACACGCATTACCAACGACTATATAATGGAATTTAGCCTTTTAATTAACTCCAAACATCACACCCACACACACACACACACACACACACTGCTCGCTCCGGGCTCGCCACCACGGCGGCGTCGTAGCCTTGCGAGCGGGAAAACGGCCTAATGGCTCCTTAACGCTTCCCTTCTGGCAGGCGTAACGGTAATTTCCTGTACGCGTGCGAGCCGGATGTTTATTCACCCACTTTAAACGAGGACTTGTTTATTAAATAGCCAAATAAAAACACGCGAGCGGCATCCGTTTCACCCGCTGAAAATCCGCTCGGATCGCGCTGACAATAGGGCGCTTTTGAGTCGAGCCGCTCGACGCTACCGTTACGGCTCCGCTCGCCCGGCCCGTGGGCCGCAAAGCAGGAGGCGGCATTGTGGGAAATAGAGTTCCAGCTGGCCGTAAGCACGGACGCTCGCGATCAGCTGCCAGCGCTCCGTCCCTCCGACCGGGCGACGATCTGGCAGAGCACGGAAGCCTCCGGAAGCGTAGCAGGAGGGGGATAAGATGGAGGGGACGGACCAAGAGGGGCTTTTAATAAAGAAATACAGTATGACTTTGTACACCTGGGGAGATCCGTGTTTGCTCTACAGGAAAGTCTGGAACGTGATTAGCATAAGCAAACATAAAAGCCGACAGGCAGCTTAACGAGTCCGGAAGGAGGAAATGAAGCGAGGTGGGGGGGGGGGGGGGGGGGGGAGACAGCCAAGATGTCACACGAGATTATAACGAGAAATAACAAGACTCCAAATGTATGATCTCTTTAGGGAGGGTGGTGTTTGTGGAAAAAGATTTGATGGTTATTAAGCAGATTATATATACACCGTAAATTCTGGACTATAAAGCGCACCTGCATACAAGCCGCATCCGCATCCGCTTTCGAATTGTAAATGTACATGTATGTACCTAAATAGATCCTTTCCTGGTGGACGCTGCACAGAGACGCGGAGATCCGGAATTCATACAAAACAGGATTTATTAGAATAAAGAACTCAGGAGACGCCGCTCATACGGAGCGGCCAGACAGGCTAGGGAGCCTTGCGCTCTGCGCGCCGTGGTACCGGGAGTACCGGAGAGCAGGAGTCGGGAATTCCGGGAATCGGGAACAGACAAAGGTCAGGCATAAACATATATCGAGCGTCCGTGTATGTGTAAGTATGTGCTACGAGCCCGGACGGGGATGGGATTGTAGAGTGAACCGGGCTTATATCGGGAGAGGGAAAATCAAGAACAACTTTGGCTGATTTGTGCGTGTGTGGGGGGAAAGGGTGAGGAGGTGGGAGAGAGGAGGGGAGGAGAGAGCGGAGAGAGGAGAGAGAGAGAGAGAGAGAGAGAGAGAGAGAGAGAGCACCGAGTAGCAACTTTACTGATTAAAACAGGACAGAACCAAGAGAAAATAAGCGCTATTTATCATCAGCAAAGAGGAACTAGCGCATTCTTCTTCTTTGCATTTATTTTGTCTTAGTTTTGATTCTAATTCGGGTTTCCGGTTAGAGCCCCTAGCGGTCGGGAGGGAAAAAATCTGCAGAATAGCCGCACCTTATTATTAGCCGCACGGTTCAAAACCTAGGAAAAAAGTAGCGGCTTATAGTCCGGAATTTACGGTATATACATCCACCCATCCAACAATCAATTTATTTATCCATCCATCTAGCCATCTATTGAACCACCCTTCTATTAACTAATTCATTTATTCATTCCTTTTTTTTTTTAGGAAACTTGGTTTGCACATCAACAATATTTCTTGTTATATATTCACTGACCAGTGTAACCCACGTGTGCCAAATCCCCCGCACAAACCCCAAGCAGCAGGCAATCGATGGGCTTTAAAGATACGAGCAAAACAAACTCTTGTAAGTATCGCAACCGTCGATAAAACAATCGGACCGTAGAGCGACGCGTGACGGACGTCTAGCGTGACGTTTTTGTGATGCTGGCACGTGCTCCGCGGGCGCTCTCGGCCGCGTTCGGGAGTCGGCGCGGGCGCTCGGACTGCCGCTCGGAAGCTCCGCGGCTCCGTGCGCTCCGACGCCGTGACGCTCCGCGTCTGCCGACGCCTTCCCGTTTCGATTCGGCGCGACCCGGGCAGATGGCTAGACGTCGTTTCCGACGCGCGTCAAGGAGCCTCGGGTTCCCGTAACCGGCTTGTCGGTTCGCCAGATGTTTTTCCGGACCGTAATAATAAGAATCAGAATAAGCACCGAAACGGCAGGCCTTTGTGGGCGACCCGGTATTCGGAGACGCGCTTGTTGGGTCCGTGAGCGAGTGGCAGCTTGGCGATAGCGGAACTCGAACCCCCAGACCTTCCGATCACTAACCGTAGCGCGTCCCCCTCCACACTGAGCTACACCCCCTTACAGGTCCGAGGGGGTTTGTGGCCCCCGTTATCGCCAATCCGTCTCTCTCGGGTCCTCGAGTGAGGCTCTCATCCCCCTGTGCTGCAGGGGGTGCCGACTGTGCTGTTGACCTTTTCCTGTCCGGCAACCCACGGGAAAAAAAAAAAATCGATGACGGAGACATTAGGCGAGTCGCACGCGAGCGCAGATACGAATACGCGCGAGGCTTGACGACAAACTTGACGACTTGGAAGTGACGCTTCGTCGGATGATCGCTTTGGCGTCAAAACAAAATCTATATTACCGCGCTCGGTTTTGGGCAGGATACAGTATACTCTCCATACACACACAAACAACAGCAGGGCAAAAAAGGCAAAACCGAGTGTGTGTGTGTGTGTGTGTGTGTGTGTGTGTATCTAATCAAAGAGACACCGGTATTTATCGGCACCACGAGTGCACCGTCTACTCAACAAAATCAGCCGGGTTTTATTTAAGCCCCTCAGGGAGGGACCAAAGACATCCCAGTTTCTCCACCCCCACCCCCCCCCCCCCCCCCCCCCCCTCTCTCTTTTACAAACGCTTGCTTTGTAGGAAACTTGTCGTCGCGTCGAGCGTAACCGACAGCCAGGCTTAGCAAACCCGGTATAATGCTTTAATGTGCTACTAATCCGCCTAATGATATTCCCGAGGGGACGAGATCCCTCACCAGCATGGGCGGGACGAGAGGGGAGAACGGAGAAAGAGGTACAAGACGAATAAATGAAGGGCGTCGAATGAGATTTACTGGTGTCCGTCACACCCGCACGCACTTTTTCTCCACGACAACATGGGTTCAGTTTGCCTACGTGATTTTCAACACAACCTTGTCCATGTTGTCGTGGAGAAAATCACGTAGGCAAACTGAGTTTGGGCCCCAAACCTCGGGCTCATTCATCCCACCATCCTGACCTGTCGGTATAACATTACAAGAGTCAAATTTCATTTATAATCCTTCATGTTTTACAATGTATGCATGAAGGATTGAATACGAGTGGAGAAACCGTGAGGCGCTCTATTGACCTGTGAACTCACCGTCACTTCCCTGTACAGCTTTCAAGAGCATTAGTGGGATCAGGAAAACGTTCCACTCGTCTATTTTGTCTTTCAAGGCTGTTCAATGAGATCCAACCCGATATTGAAAAAGAAATAGCCACGCAAAACTCAACAGCAAATAGTGGATTGTTTCCAGTCGCCCTTAACGCCGCGTCCCGAAACGTCTGATCCGCTCCGTTTCAGCTTAACACATAACACATCTCAAAATGTGCTGATCCGAGTAAGGCAGCATTTTCGGGACAGCGTTTTGAGAGGTAAACAGCGTTACGTGCAAGCTCAGTTTATTCCTCTCAGTCGGCCCTCTTGGCTCTTCTTTCCTCTCTGACGGTATTCCCACAGCTCGTGATGCTTTACTCCGAGATGGAGGAGTACAGAGAAAAACATTGGTTTGAATTTTGGCAGGCCAAAAAAAAAAGAAAAGAAAAGCCGAGCAGATGTCTCTCATTTTGGCTGCTTGACCCAAGATGCCAGGGGAGAATGTTGTACATCTTTGATAGGAGTTGTTGTTGCAACAACAATGTCTAGTGCATAATGTACAATACTTTCTCAGTTCAGATAGAATTAATGATGAGAGAGAGTCAGACCCCCCCCCCCCCCCCCCCCCCCCCTCCTCTCTCTCAGTGACAATTTCAGATTTGATAAATGTACTAAATTGGCCATTCACTGCATATATATATATATATCATTCTATTTAACAGCGCTAATGGTAAGGCGTGTTAGTAATGCACACAGCGTTATATAGGAGCGATCCGCTCCTTCACTCAGTCTTTGTGATCTCTTTTTAAGGCTCTCTTTAGGAAGCGTGAGTGGATGCGCCGAACGTTTCTTTATTTATTTGCTTCGTGTTGTGCGAATGAACGAAACCCGAACGACAATTATGACACACTAATGGATTTTAGTGGGGAGGGGGGGGTCCTTAAGCAGCACGAGTGCACAACTGCCTTTTTTTTTTTGGCCCATAAGGAAACCCTGTGCCGATTATGCAAACGTCCGTGAAGAGAAGGCCCTTCTGGAAGACGCCGCGGCGGGAGTCTTCTCTTCACGGACAAGTCCTCTCCGATTTCCTCCGGATAAAGGCGTCTGCCATAAACGACCATTGTTATTATTATTATTATTACTACAGTGTTTATGGCAAAGTCCATCACGTGCCCTCCTCTGGTGCAAGGAATCCGAATCCTTCCACGGACTGCCAGCGTACGTCTATTAACAATATCGCGATTGTCCGAGAAGGTTCCCACGGGCGTCCGTGACCCGCGGGTTACGCGAGCTTCGTTTGGATACAAAGGCCGTACTGTGAACGAAAAACGGACGAGCTTTCGCCCAATAATCAACAAATCCTGGCGCGATATATACGTGCAGATATAATTCATGACACATAACGGTCGGTCGGACGCATTTATAAACACATGACCGTCAGATCAGATAATGAAACGGCTTGTTTGGCTAAGCTCGAGGCGGGCCTACGAAGCCTCATGACCGAGAGCGATAACGTCGCCCGCAAAAGGTTCCCGGTCCATATTCGTTCACGAGGCGTGACGGGGGAGACGGAACCCAAAAAAACAAAAACAAAAAAAAAAAAAAAAACACACCGGCGGTGTGCAAAAGTCTTTGTTTAAGCCACCGTATTCCCTGGGACGAATGTGCGCCCAAAAACAAACAAAAAGTTGCTCCTCCAATCAAAACCTGTTTTATGTATTTTTCGAGACGTCATCTATAGATATGTATAACCATATGTAACCATATACCAGAATCCTCTCTGCCCCAGAACTCCGACGACTGTCTCAAGTAACGGCGCCCGGATTCAACAAGTCCCGATGCGCCGCGTGACGCGTCTGACGTTAACCGCCGATCTTTAGGCCCGTCCGCCCCCGTCGGCGCTCTTGCGCTCGATGAGATCGCGCCCCGTCAAGAAGTCCTATTTGACACGTCAGCTTGGACACGACGGCGTCGGAGAAAGTGCACGCTGCTCGCTCCTACCGCGGTGTACCGAGTGCGCCGTTTAAGGATCGTTTACGTACAGTGTGTACAAGGGTACATAAAGGCTCCCTGTTAACTGCCGTTAACTCCATCCGTCGTCGCGTCTGATCTCATCCAACCCGGTCTGATCCAATCCAATCTAATCCGACATTTTATATTATTAAAACAGACAAAAAGATACAGACAGAGAAATGTTTGATATTGTGAATGAATAGACGTGTGTCTGTCCATCCATCCATCCATCCAGAATTGAGGAGCCAGTCTTTCTTCTGCTCCATCCATCCATCCATCTCTATCTGTCTGGCCATCCATTAATCTAAACACAGTATTCTGTCTTTCTTCTGCTCGCTCTCTCTCTCTCTCTCTCTCTCCCTCCCTCCCCCCTTTGGTAATAATGAGTGTGGTTGGTCAGGGTAGATGTTGCGGTGCATGTAGTGGAGGATTAGTTCAGGGTCACAGGGGTGTTGTGTAATAACTGTTGTAGGTGAGCTCTTTAATTTCGAGGTAACACAGTTTGGCGAAGAGCAGCAATTGTTCATATCTATTTCCCTTCTGTAGTGGAAGCCGAGAGAAAAAACGCCGTCACGTTCCCCAGGGTTCTGTGCTGGGTACTATTCTTTTCTCACGTGCGGACTTGGTCTGATCTCGAGCTTTGCCGGTTTTTATCATGATGTCTACATGATGCATTTTACTGTATCACAAAGTGACTATTTATGCAATGCCACTGTATTTATTTAATTAGATTACTAATCTGTCCGTGTTTCCAGTTTAATTCCCTCGCGTGTGTCCTTGTAATTGATCTTTTTTTTTTTTTTAATTTTATTTTATTTTACTGTTACAGCAAAAACACTTTCCCCTCGGGGATCAATAACATCCACTAGAAGTAGCTGGCTCGCTAATAAAACGATCCGAAACGATTAACGCCCGCTCGATTTTTTTCACGGCGAGTCGTTTTTTGCTCGTCATTTCATTTCCGGCGTCGAGCCCGTTTCCGTTTTCCATTCGCTTCGGAAAAGAAAAATACGGGTTGATATATAAACCCCTTATCTAAAAAAATTAACTGGGCTCAATTAAAAAAACAAATCAATTAACGAAATAAACGCTGTTCCCTGGCGATTCGCGGAATCCGTGAAAACGTTGCGCGTCAGCCGAGAGAACTTTGATTGTTGAAAAAAAATTAAAAATAAATAAATCAAATAAATATGTCGCTGTCGGCTCCCATAAGGATCATAATGGAGAGACAGTGTCTGTCCATTGAGGCTCATCTTTTTTTCAAAGAGCTATTAGCCTCGCGCCGCGGCCCGGTCCCGTCCTTGAAAGTAATGAAAAGAGCATTTCCTGCTCAATGAGAGTCCGAGCTTTGTTGGGCGGGAAACCTCGGTGCACTTTAATCAAAGTCTGGATGTTGCTGAGATGAGGGAATATTTGTGAGGTTTGTGGCGCTCGGGGTGGGGGGAAGAGGGGGGTGTGTTTTGTGTGTGTGTGTGTGTGTGTGTGTGTGGGTGGGTTGGGGGATGGGGATGTGTGACAAGAACGGCAATATGCTAGTCTTGCATTTTTCTCCGGGAATAGATCAGGCGATTTTTTACAGTCCGGGAACAATCCGAGCCGTCTCTGATGACTTTTCTGATATTCCCAAGCGAGGGAAGGGAGAGAGAAAAAAAAAAAAAAAAAAATCGGTTAGTCACGGAAGTGGAAATTTCTTTCATTGTGTGTATAAAAAAAAAAAAAAACAAAAAAAAAAAAAAAACAAAAAAAAAAAAACCGATCCCGTAACCTTTTCCTAGTGAACCGGTCGGGACGCGTTGGGTTCGAGTTAAGAAGGCGGCGAGTCGGCTGTCGTTCGGGACGTGACCTCTCGATCGCGGCGAGAGCTCCAGGACCGCCGCAGAGACACAGACAGCCGGGTTGGCAGCTTTTGACCGGGACTACAATCGTGCCATCTGACACGGACAGCAGTGTGGGCCGGGCACGTACACGGTTAACAGTCTGATGCCATGGCCTGCGCTGCGCTGAAATTAAGACAAAGCGCAAAGCGTGGCCCTGCAGCATGCACCGATTCCCAACAATCACACCTAAAGAGGGCGATTCGGAGCTCAAGGCCATGGCACGTCTGCCTCTGACAGGGTGGAAGAGTGTTGGGTCTATGTGAGAGGCTGTCAAACGCTAGGGGAAAAAAAATATATAAATAAAACTCGGACTGGATGAAGGAGAAAACGAGCACTTAAAAAAAAACAACCGAGGTGGTGGGGAAAAAAAAAATAAAATGTCTGCTGAAATAAAGCTGAAAGATCTTTTTTTTTTTTTTTTTTTTTTTTTGATCGTTGTAGCTCAGTGGTTTAGGCCACGCCCACACTACTAATCCGGATACGTTTCGTTTCGACGTCTAAAACAAGGCGTCCGCTCTTTTGCGTTTAATCCCGATGTTTGCTCCCAATTTATTTCGTTATGGTATTAATATATTCCAAAAATCAATTCGATTACAAAAATAACGCCTCCGAAAATGATGAACGGTCCCCGTAACTGTGCACAAGCAAAAGCGTAACACCTCGCTCAGTCGAGGACCATCGCTGTTTTCGTGGCGAAAGAAACCGCTATTTTCAAATTCGTCCATGTTTCCAAACGGCTACGTTACTTCTGACGAAAAATGCGTTGGTGCAAACTGACCAATGTTATTAAGGCGTGGTAGTAATGCACACTGCGTCGTGTTGTGCAAACAAACAAATAGAGTGGGGGAGCAGATCACTCACATCTAACGCAAACAAATAAACAAACGGTCAGTGCATCCACTCACGCTTCCTAAAAAAAAATTCCCCCCCCCAATGACGCCCCCTAGCTGCGCATTCACAACAGGTACGATCTCCTCGCTATATTGGCGTATGTTACCGTACAAAAGCTTACGCGAGCGCGTCGCATTCCCAAATCCGTATTACTGCAATAAAGCGCATTTTTACCGAACGCGATAAAGCGCTTCCGTATAACCTAAACACCGTATCACCAGTTTATATGGAAAAGCAACCGGAACACAAAGTGATTTGTTTAGTGTTGGTTTCATATTTATTTGACTCTTTTAATATGAACTTCTTGTTAATGACAAAATCTCTTCCCATTAATAGAATTTAAATGGTTTGACGTGTAAAATATGAGGGGACGTGGCTCCTTTAAGAATTGAGAGAAATGTATATCATTATAACACAGTATTTTTTTTTTTTTTTTGACAGCTTTTACATATTTTACAGCTTTACATACATATAACTGTGTTATAAGATAACAGTGACGTTCTTATCTACAGACGGGAATCGAACCCGAACCCTGGTGGCCACGTGTGTGTGTGGAGTTTGTGCATGTTCTCCGCCGTGCCTCAGGGGGTTTTTCTCCGGGTTCTCCGGTTTCCTCCCCCGGTCTAAAAACATACACTGTAGGTTGATAGACGCCTGCCAACACATCACACACACACTAGTGACAATGTTTCAAGGTGCCAATGGGTATTAAGGCAGGATACACCCTGGACGGAATGAGAGAGACACAGGGGACTCCCCGTGACCCGAGTGAAGTTACGGATTTAATAAAGCGGCTAGCTGCTTTGTTGTAGATTCATTCATCTTCTATGGGGTTAAGGGCCTTACTCAGGGGCCCAAGAGTGGCATCTTGTTATGGCTGGGATTTGAACTCGCAACCTTCCTAGCCGAAAAAAAAAAAAACAAAACCCCCACGTCTCGTGACTGTACATTTAATAGTCTACGGACAAGCAAGACTTTATTATGTCAGAGATTCCTGAAGGTTGCTCCGCGACCCGAATCTACCAGCTGCTCGGTGGCTGTGTGTGTGTGTGTTGGGGGGGGGTAAAAAAAAAAAAAAAAAAAGAAGAAGAAGAAGAAGAAAAAAAAAAGAAAAAGCGGGGGGGGGGAAGGATAACATAGATATATAACTGTTTTTCTCAAGTGGCTGAAACTTGTACTATATTCTGAGACGGAGCAAAGATGAGTCACGCGCAATCCAGACAGGAAACAAACAAACAAATAAATAAATAAATGAGAATCCCTATTTGCACCGGCGAGCCACGACGCTCGCCGAGACTGCCAAGTCCACGCTGTTCATTTGAGATATTGTGAATATATATATATATATATGCTCAGACCCATACACACACACACACACACACAGCAATGCTAACACTATGCGAGAACACCGCAACACAAATCTAATCTACTCGACTGTTAATATTCTCTTTCCTCCAAAGTTACTTTCTCCTGCCCTAATTGGAATCTGTCACAACATATACTCCTTAATAGCCGTCACCGAGCTCGTGTGTGTGTGTGTGTGTGCACGGAGTGCAGTTTTCTTCTCCCACCGCGTTACATCACACTCCAGCGTCAGTGCTAGCTAGCCGAACGGCACTTCTCTCAGCGCACAAAGCAGAAAAACTCCAGAGGCTCGATCCGGATTCATCCGTATCCAGATACAAGGAAAAGAATCTGTTGGGGGTAGGGGGGGGGGGGGGGGGGAACAGAAGGGAAAAAAAAAAGCAGCCAAGAAGAAGTGCAGGTTAAAGAGACGGAACTCCAGAGACTCGCTCGGAGAAAAATGAAACGGGGGGGGGGGGAGGGGGGGGGGGGGGGGGGTTTATGAAGGTCAGAAAGGGAAAAAAAAAAAAAAAAAAAAAAAAAAAACAAAGAACAAAAACGATGCAGAAGCCGGAATAATCGAAATATATATGTATATATATAAAAAAGATTTCGAACATTATCCCAGTGGTAGTGAAAACATGATATGCGGAAAAGTATTCACATGCACAAAGCCAGATCTTGTCCATTAACTTTCATTAATTTTTGTTTTTTTTTTTGGTCTGCTTTGTTTCAATTTGTTTTTACATTTTGTATTTAATTGATCTATATATCTCTGTATATATGTATTTATTTATTAGCATAAAAATGAATAGGTGTAAATTTCCATTCACACAGCATTTTTTCAAATAAGTTTTCATGTTATGTAATTTCTAGAAATAGCCCTTTATTTATTTATTCATTCATTCATTCATTCATTCATCCATCTTCTAGCGCTTTATCCGATCTTCCCTCGGGTCACGGGGAGTCTGTGCCTATCTCAGGCGTCTACGTGTGATGGGTTGGCATTCCATCCAGGGTGTATCCTGCCTTAATGCCCACACACATTGATACACACACTCACACACACTAGGGACAATTTTCCAAGGTGCCAACCTACCATGCATGTTTTTTGGACCGGGGAGGAAACCGGAGAACCCGGAGAAAAACCCCCTGAGGCACGGCGGAGAACATGCGGAAACTCCACACACACATGGCCGAGACGGGAATCGAACCCGGACGCTGGCGGTGTGAGACTTTTTTTTTATATTTCCTTTTTTTGGTGGTTCTAAATATTTTTATTTATTTATTTATTTATTGATTGGATTTATAATTGGGGGGTGGGGGGATTTGGGGGGGGGGGGGGGGGGGATTAAGTGTTGAAGACAAATCATTGGAAAAGAAGACTAGGTAAATACACTTTTTTTTTTTAATTTCTTTCTCTATTATTCGTATGAATTATTTAAATTATCTCCGTGCCGCTGCGCTTGTTTCCCTCGCCAACAGGTGACGTTTGCGAGTGTTTAAAAGTGAAACCCGCGGGTTTCGGAACTTTCTCATCTCGGACACGTGTCCGAGATGAAAGGACGGGTTAATAACGTCGTCGCGAGTAGCGCAAAGTTCATCCACTTCGTTATCGCCACGTCCCACAGACCGCTTCAAAGCCGTCCGCCGTAGCCAAATAGCACGGCTAATTAGCGGGGCTGGCGGCGCGGCGCGGCGCGGCGCGGACGCGTGTCGATCTCGCACCAGAAAAGTGGCCGCGGATCAAAGTCGCCAGAGGATGGAAGCGACCGAGCCAAAGCCGGCACTCTTTCGCCTGGATGACTTTCAGCCTCTAACGACTTTGAAAAATCCAAACCCGCGCTCTCTCTCGCTCGGGTTCAGGAAACGCGCCGCAAAGAGGAGGAAAACGCTGACAACACGCCCACATCACGCAGAGCTGAACATCTGGACCACGCTGCTGCATAAAGTCACCCAGACCCGCCGAACAAGTGGGAAAGGAGGAGGAGGAGAGGAGAGGACGTCCACTCATCTCTGTAAATATGTCTACCTTGTCTTATCCCTGATCAAAATCCGATCCATCGTTTGGATCAGGGATACACAGGTACAGACAAAGCTCCCCCTGATTGTGTGTGTGTGTTGTGTCACACACACACACACACACACACACACACGGAGATGTGTGTGATGGATCACCGGGAGTTTTATGAGGGTGACCCGTTACACCTCGACTCTCAGCAGAACGGACACTTCGTGAGTTTACTCACTGAAGAGTCGTTCTGCAGTGTTTAAGCGAGCTGTCACAACCCTGCGCACTACACTGCACTGGAGATTTAGGAGCAGGTCCTTACACAAAGGTCACCTACACACACACACACACCACTGTCCAACATGGACCTGATGAAGTCTCGTGTGTGTGAGTATCTGTCCCTGTCTGCGCTTGAGTCAGTGCCTTCAGTCACCCGGGTGACTGAAGTGCACTGACGTCCCAACAGTTACACACACACACACACTCTGCGCTTGACTCGCTAACAAAGAACTGTAGAGAATAGAAAAGGAATGACATGAAGAGAAGAGAAGAGGAAGAGAGGTTTCATAAGATGATGTGCACTTTTAGGGAGTGCACTTTTCCCACTGTGAACTCGGATCTGGTTATCGATCCAGGCGTGTGTGTGTGTGTGTGTGTTTGTGTGTGTGTGTGTGTGTGCCTGCAGGCTGGAGGGAAAATCCCGAGCAGCTCGTCACACTCCGACCTACAGTGTTGAGTGAAATCATCACTCCATCTTCCTGCTGTTGGTTCCTCCACCAGGAGAAGACCCCGAGTCACCGATAACAACACCACCACCACCACCACCACCACCACCACCTCGCCAAATCGATTTCCTCCGACGGGAACATTAAAGCGGGAACGTTTATTTCACTTGGCAGGGCAGAAAAATCACAAGGAGTAAAATATTGGAAAACTCTTCACCTGTAAAACTCCTACTCGCTTTGCAGGGAGATACACGGAGGAGACTGTGGACACGGGAGTGGGCGAGGTTCAGGCACACACACACACACACACACACACCTACCTTCCCTCCGAGGACGGACCTCGCTCCGCTCTCCAACAACAACAACAAACAAAACTGTCGACACGCCGCGACCCCAAAAACACGTCTCACCACTGTCCCAGTTACAGATATTCCTCAGTAACTCGGAGTGAGTTTATTTAATTTCCCTTCTCTTTGCTCTTCTTTTTTCTTCTCTTTATTGAAGAGGGGAGTGGTAAAGAGAAGGGAAATTAAATAAAGAGAAGAAAAAAGAAGAGCAAAGAGAACGTTACAAACAGCCCACCCCCCCCCCCCCCCCCCCCCCCCCCCACCCCCCACCCCCCCCCCCCCCCCCCCCCCCCACCCCCACCCCCCCCCCCCCCCCCCCCCCCTCTTCTCTGAACTCATTCACTCTCTCTCTCTCTCCCCCTCTCTCGTATTAAGGAGATTTTAAGATGTTTAATTTCATTAGTGGCTTTTTTCTTAAAGTGTGTCATTAATACGTAAAAGTTTGCGGTTTGTTGTATTTAAGATGAGTAAACATAGTCATTAATTTCATTAGTGGCTTTTTTCTTAAACATACAAATGTCTGACAGGTGATATTTTTCTGTTACGTCGCTGCTCTGCTCGCGATGACCCGGCTTATGTGTACCGGAGAGCCGAAATAGAGCACAAATCCTGCGACTTAGTATTGCGTGTCAGAGGGGTCGCATGTTCCCGTGTTGGTCTGAACTCATATCTGGGTGGTAAAAAAAAAAAGAAAAAAAAGATGACTTCCTTCTGTCTCTTTTAAAAGTCCCGTGTCGGACTCCCACTCCCTCCCACACATACACACTTGAACATTTTTTTGCTGCAAAAATAAAAAGGAAAGGACTGGCAGAAATAAGAAAGAAAGCAAGTGTGTATGTGTGGGAGGGAGTGGGAGTCCGAACGGGACTTTTAAAAGAGACAGAGGAAAAGAAAAGGAACGGAAGAAAACGAGTGTTGGGACCATCCCCCCCCCCGTCCTTTCGCGGCAGATGGCTCCCCGGTCTAGAGGGGAGTCGGAGCGTGTGTCGCCGAAACCGGGCCCCCCCCCAACCCTTCCCCCCCGCCTCGCAGGCAAACCGATGGGCCGGTTTTCTACCCGAATCCCTAAACTTGAAATTCAACTCGGAAACCCGCTCTTTGGATTACCGACGGGAACGTCGGAAAGACTCGGGATCCCCCGCTAGTGGCCCGTCGAGGCCCCAAACCATCTGTTCTCTGGGGGACTTTATTATGACCGACCCCCGGCTGGTGGCCGAGAGTCTAAACGTGCCGAGAGTCATTACTGAAGGCCGTACGCAGGGGGTTCGCGACACTTTCGGACCTGCTCAGTGGACCAAATTCACCCCCGTGAAGATGTGCTGTACAGGGCTTCGATTTCAACCCTATTGTGCTGCCAGATCCCCGTCTGAACACTGAAGCCATTGGCGTCCAAGTCCAGGAATTGAATCTGGAATATGATCCTGCAAATTGTCACTGGTCAAACGCATCTTGACGCGGAGGGCCGCGTCCGGCCCCCGGGACTCGGGTTCGACACGTGTAACCTCGACCAGTGAGATACCGGCTCCGGAATCCCAAAGATCCGGCTACGAAACCGATATGAACTCCACCCCCGGTACCCGAGTGGAAACGCGGCACGTCGATATTGGAAAGGGCGTTCTCGGGGGAGCCGTCCGCATGCAGTTACGCCCTGAACTTGGCTTTTGCTCTTCGAGCGTCCTATAAAAAGTGAACCGTTGCAACGTTTAGGACGCTCGAAGAGCGTGCCGTCAACGCGACCAGGCACGGCGGCGCGCAAACAAGGGAACAGCTGGCTTTGCTGTATACCAGAGAGCATGAAATCGCTACTGCCATTCATTTACTGTGCCTAGAGTAGTGTGGATTCTCTGGAGCAAGACTCACACACATGCTGCCTGCCTGCCAAGCCGAGCAGCAACAGTGTGCGTGTGTGTGTGTGGGGAAGCTGATATTAATGATATGATATTAAGGTCCCATGGCTCAGGCAGTGTGTTCTCACTGCAGGAGTTTGGCACGCTTTCGCAACACTACGTAATCGCCTGCACAGTACGCAGTTTGGACAGGGAGCACACCTGTCCAAACTGCGTAAACACACGCAAAACTACCACAATGTGTCCTCTGCCAATCCTTTCTCTTGATTTCTGCCTCATGTCGGGCCATAGTCACACCAGGTATGGGTTGAGGACGGGTTCTCTTTTTCGAGTCCGGCTGATGGTTTGAACTCGTACCTTTGTGTTTAGGTCACATGGAATGAGGAAGGACCTGGAGAGGAACCAGTCTCTCGATCTAAAAAAAAAAACGACTATAAATAAAAAGTCATCGGTGATGTATTTACAGCGGATCATCTTTCAACAGCCCCGCTTACATTTGAGCATCGGGTCAGCAGTGATACAGCGCCCCCTGGAGGGCCTTGCTGTGTGGCAGTTTGGCAATACCAGGGCTCGAACCCTTGACCTTCTGATCAGTAGCCCAGCAAATTAACCACACCCTGAGCTAGGGGAGGGTTTGGATGAAAAGGTAAGGGTTTTACTTCGATCCCCCTATAGCTTAAAAAAAAAAAAAAAAAACAACATCGGACCATTTATATACGGTAATAATGCGAATTAGAAACCAGACCCCTTTTTTTTTTTTTTTTTTTTTCTTCCCCCGCACAAAGCCAAGGTTACTAGAGAATTATAGAAGCGCAGGAAAAAGCATTAGACCTGAAATTATAAACGACGGTACATTTCAGAAAGTGCTGAAATGCACAACGCTGTGGCCTTCGAGCACTTTGTGAAAGGGCGTTCCACGGATATCCGCTTTTTTGAAAGGGAGCCGAGTACGCGCGGCGATATTCCGGGTGACGTTTGTGCCGAGAAAGGAAACACGGCTACACGTCACTTTTAGAAGATACAATTCCCATGAAATTATCTTTCCCGTCATATTCAGAACACTGTGTATATTCAACATTTTGATTTCACTGCATTTTTGTTGATCAGTTTTAAAAGTGACATTACAACAGGTCGTTACTACACCGGGGAACTTGGGTGCCGACCATGGAGTCTGTGACTGTAGTCTCCCAAAACCGGTCTCTCAAGTGGTGGAGAACAACAACAAGGTAAACATTTGAATGAAACAATTAAATATATTTCACTGCTGGACATGTACCTCCATCCTCAGCATTCTTCTACCCCATAAAACCCCCCCCCCCCCCCCCCCCCCCCCCCGCCCCCCCCCTCCTGTGGCGAGGGAAGACATGCAAGACGTGCAACAGAGGACAATGGGTGTTGTGGAGAAGCGTGATCCGCTGTGGCGCCCCCTAATGGTGGCTGCCAAAAGTAAAAACGCAAACAGAAATACTTACAGGTGCTACTTTTTCGTTTTCTAAAGTACGTTTTACTTTTGACTCGACGACATTTTGTGTGCTCGACCATTCAAGCTGATTATTTTGGTGATCGCTAGATCCTCCCGAGTGCCAGAGAGGAATTATGGCCATAAACCGTGGAATACTTTGTCAAATAAATACAAATAAAATGTACATACTTTACTGATCCTGCGAGGGGAATTCTTGTCACAGCTGACCCTGTGCTCTGACCCAAAGTGAAATGGTGCCCCCTGTGGAGCACAGAGGTTTAAGGGTCTCGCTCAAAGACCCAGCTTGGCGACACCGGGGGGGGGGGGGCTCAAACCCCCATCCCCCCCCCCCATCCTCAAATGACTTTCTGAACAAGTGCTTTAATGTGCCCTATTACCCACCATACTTGCTCAACATCCAGTGTGGCAGTAAAGGTTTATGAAGATTAATGAGTATGGGGGCGGACTGGTTTTCTGGACAAGTTTACCATCACGTTTCAGCATGGGGAGGGTGTATGGTTTTCATTGGCCTGGCGTGAAATCTCTAAGTTCTACCCTATATTGCCACTGGGTTCTTAAACAAGGCTCAGGACATTGCTTCTCCTAAGGTGCCCATGTTTCAAAGGAACGTTATTGGAGAGAGGGAGGTGTAGGGGACAGAGGCATGTTAGACGGGCCGAGTTTGGATGAGTGGATAGCGGGGCAGCTGGCCATTGCTAATGTACCATCTGGGAAGGTAGCTCAGCCAGGAAGCTAATCAGACCATCCATCACTCAGATACCCGACAGGGGCAATTAGTCCACCTTCTCGCTCTACGTTGCTCTGTTCCGTCTCGTCCCTTTCTGTTGTGCCTTTGCATCGTTCCTATTGCCTCTTTGTCAAAAACGGAAAGGAAAAAATAGAAAGAATAGCCTGAAGGAAGGAAGAGGATTTAAAAACATCTCTCTATCCATCCACCTGAGAGGACCTGGAGGAAAAACTATCTGAATGTTAGGTCGGGGGGGGGGGGCCCCGGTATCGCCAAGCTGCCACTCTTAGTTCCTTGAGCAAGGCCCTTGACCGTCTGTGCTCCAGGGGGCGCCGTGTCACGGCTGGGAACATGGGAAATGAAAGTTGTTCTCTCCTTTTCGTCACATTTACATCACCCCTTCTCTCGTTTCTTGTCTTCTATTCACTTCTCCAACACCTTGCTCCGCCTTTCTTCTTCTTAAATTCCGTTCGCCCTCCTTCACTTTCCCATCCCTCTTTTCTTTCCCTGTCTTCATTCCTGTATGCTCTCTCTTTCACCTCCTTCTTTTTTCTCTTTGCTACTAAATTCCATCACCTTCTCTCTCTCATTCCTTCTGTCTATTCTCGTTTAGACTTTGTTGGGGAGCTGTACATTTGTGCTGAAGAAAGAAGACGATGATTCAGAAGAAGAAGAAGAAGAAGACGACGACAAAAGTGTAAGATTTTGTCATTTCCGATAAGATGGCACCGCCACTGAAGCGTCTACACCAAGAAATATTCTATTACTCTGAGAAGAAAAAACGATGTGGGTGGGGGGGGGGGGGGGGGGGGGGGGGGAAGTATTCATCCCCCCCTTATGCTAGACGAGTGCAAATATAACCAAAAAAAAAGGGATCAAAACCCAAACTAGAAGAATAACATGTATGATACAAACAACAACAAGAAAAGAAACATAATAGAAAGAAAAAACGGATCGGCGAAAAGCCAGGACCAACCAGGCGAGGTGTGTGAGGAGTGTGCGAATGTCGGAATGCAGCGCTTTCCGTTCAGAAGCAAATAAGACGCATGAAATTACGCGTACGGACTCGGCAGCCGGCTCGATTATTAATGCCGTGGGTGTGTGATGGACTGGGTTATATTGGAGGCAAAAAGAGAGAAAGGAGGGGGGGGGGGCAATCCGCTGATATAAACGAGCCGGTATTTACATCTGGAATTACAAGCATTTTTGGAAGCGGAGATTTGACGACTCGGGTGCTTCCTGAATCAGCCTTGATATTCGTAAAAACCATCGAGCGTGTTCTCCGTGTTGTTTCCTCGGATCGCTTCGTCTCACCGGTGGGGTTTGGGTGCATCGGAAGCAGAACGGAATGGCTTTTATTTGTCACGTGTACGTTGCATCACGTATCCCGGCTTGTTTTCGGAAGCCTTGCCCGGCGTCGGCGATAGCGGGGTTCGAACCCCAGACCTTCCGATCGGCAACCTAGTGGCATTGCCAAGCTGCCACCTCTTGGGGTCCTTAAGAAAGGTCCTCCAGATGGCGCTGACGAACCAGATCTGATGTACGTGGGGCCGTTGACAAGTCATTGAAAGATCGTCCGCTGTAAATATATCGCCATTTATAGTTGTTGTTTTGTTTTTTGTTTGTTTATTCTTTAACGGTATTTAACAGATGTCGGTATCTTGCTGAAAGATTTGCGTTCATTGGCTCGTATGTAAGGGTTCAAGTTGATTTAAGACTATTCCACGACCGGTGAAATCCTTTCCTCGGATATCCCGGCTCATTTGGGGGTCGGGGCGGAGGGTCAGCCGTGATACGGCGCCCGCCCCCCTGGAGCACGGGCGGTTAAGGGCCTTGCTCAAGGACCCAGTAGCTTCAGCTCGGTGATACGGGAGGGCTCGAACCCACAACCTTCCGATGAGGTAACCCAGCCAGCACTGAGCTTCACCCCCCCTTCCCTATACAGCACCCCCGGAGCACAAGGGATAAAAGGTGGAGTAGTGGCATCTTGGCGATAACGAGGCTGGAACCCCCTGACCCGATTACCAAACCAGAGCCTTGGCTAAATGAAATGGGTGGAGCTTATTGATACACAGATAAAGCCGATTGGATAAAATCAACACACATAAATCTATCTGTGTTTCATTAAACACAATCATGTATGATTTTTTTTTTGGCGTTACTGGGGCTCGAACCCCCGACCACCCGATCAGTCAACCCAGCACCTTAAAGAGATGTAGTTAAAGAGATGGTTGGAAGAACAAAAAGATAGACAGACAGATGTAATTGAATTACACATATTACTGTTACGTCATGTGTAACTAGCTACAGTCGGGGGGTGGGGGGTTTGAGCGCCTCTGTGCTCTAGGTGGCGCTGTATAATGGCTGACCCCACATTTTTTTTTCACTACAACCAAGACGCTCACTTTATTTGTCACATTACATTAATGGAAAACTAACACAAATCTTGCCCGGGTCTCGAGGAAGCGTTAAAAAGATTGCTGTAATGCTTATTATTTTTTTTTCCTTTATATCTTGGGAGTCTCAGGAATTTGGAATTCGATGAAATGTTGTTTTTTTTTTCCTCGAAGGTCAGATGGACGGATAAGCAGCAAGCCGTGAAAGGAGCATGATCTAATAGTTTCGTAAGGAAAGATGAGGTCAAGAAAGTAGCGAGGAGTGAGATTTTGATCTTTTTTTTTTAGTTTTTTTTTAATAAGGTAATTCCAAATAGCTTTGAAATCCTCCTGCTCATTTTATTTGTTTCATGTAGAGCCAGGTAGGATTTGAACGAGCAGCTGTGATGCACGGATCTTCTCACCGTCTAATTCTCCCCGCGTGTTAAAAGGCGGGGCTCTCAAAACGCATGGCTGGGAATAACATTCGCAGCGTTGCATTTGCATTTGCAGCGTTTGGCAGACGCCCATATCCATACTTGCTAGCTCGTTCGGAGAGACGAGTGTGTAGACACCAAAAACGCACAGTTTGGGGGATTATTTGGGGGGGGCGGGGCCAGTGACGCACGCGACGCCGTTAAATTATCCGGCACCCGACTCGCGTACGCTTCGCCGTGCTCGGCACGTCGACGCCAACAGCAAACGTGAAAAATCTGCAAAAGGGTCGTGTGACGAGCGGATACGAGTTGAGCCCTGTGTCTGGCCCCCCGTTCGCCCGACACGCACGTGCGACAAACGGCCTAGCGTCAAATTTCCCCATTCGTTCTCGACGGGGCCGGAATGTCGCGAAATTCCGAACGTTCGTCGGGGGTTCGGGAGGTATGCGACGGCGATCCGCTCCGGACCCCCTACGAGTGGATTTGCCATACGTGCGTGTCGGACGCTCGCAGGGCGGAACCGCGAGGCGCACCGAATGCCTTCAACCCACCAATTTCAACCCCGTTCGTTTTCGACGGGGGGAAAAAAAACGCCCGCTTTTTGGCCCCGGGTTCGGAATTCCGCGGGCCGATTCATTACAAAAGTAACGGCGCGTCTCACACCGTCGGGACGCACGGTACGAGGTACGATTCGTGACGATCGGACAAAAAAAACGGCGGGCGAAAATTTGCCGGAAGCGAGAGAGAGAGAGAGAGAGAGAGAGATTACAATTACCCGTGGCATTAAATACGGATGGCGTTGGAATATCGACATCCAGGCGGCAAGAAAAAACTAAGGAGCGGAATTAATTTGTGGATTCGAAACGATGGATGAAGGCCGAATGTGGTTTGTAGTTGTACGGCGACAAACCTTCACGTAGAGCTTTGGATCGGCGGCGTCGAATTCCACGTTCACGTCCGAGTAAATGAAACCCGAGATCTTTGGATCTTCGACGAGAAGGAAGCTGCAGCTGGGAAGAGCAGACAGAGATCGACGAGCGGCGCTCCGACTCCAAACAAACGCCGACTAACAGCGCTCGCAGCGACACGGTGATTAGCGACGGCGCGGGCACGGGCAGGGGCCATTAGCACGATTAGCGCTCGTTAGTGTCGGCAAAGACGAGACGGAAGCCCGAGCTACTCGACTCTTTTCCACGGGGCGTCGGCGCTCGGTCTCAAGCCGTGCGATGCCGTGCGAGAGAGGAATGGTTAAGGAATCTCCTCTCGGGGTCGGAAGTCGCTCTGGACGAGGGGAATGTCAAATCCCGATCCGGTCGGCGTTCCGTCGCGTAACGGGGAGTTCCAGAAAAGGGTCCCGGAAATTCTCTCGGCGAGACGTTTACGGTGGGTGCGTTTACGCGTAACCAGAAACAACGCCCCAATCGGAATCAAAATTCCCGCACGGAATGGGATTCGGAGCAGCGGGATCAACTTTTCTATCGAATGACTTTGGCGCGTCCACGTCGTCACGCAAATCTCCGCGGATCTCCCCCGTACCTCCTCGTCATGCGTATCGCATTCGTCATTCCCTTACAGCGGATATACACGCGTTTGTTTGCGGATTTGATTTGCAGATGTTTTGTAAAAAAAAACAAATAAATAAATAAATACTCACAGGAAATAAATAAGTGCGATACGCATAATTAAGGCGAATTGGATTTCGGTCTCTGGATGTTTTTTTTTTTTTTTTTCGGGGAAACACACAAACAAACGTCTTAATGAACGACGACTCGCGCAAATGTGTAAGGAATGTTTGGAGCTCGGAATGGAATTTACTAACAACCTTCGTCCACACACTTTTTACTGTTAGGCGGATAGATGGATGGATGGACAGACAGATGGGCAGACTAGCAGATACAGATGGACGGATAGATAGCTAGATCGATAGGAGGGCAGATAGAGAGAGAAAGTTTGTGTACACATATTCTGAAATAGGAGTGTGAGAGAGGAAAGAGTGTGTGTGTGTAGGAATGAATGAAGGAGAAGGTGCTGCAGCAGGTTACATGTGCGTGTGTGTGTGTGTGTACATGTCACTCTATCTCCTTTCATTTTATTACACAGACGCAAAGTGCTTTCAGATTCTTATTAATACACCTGTGTGTGTGTGTGTAATATAAAGAAAATGTGGTGGTGCACATATATACACAGATGCACACAAAAAAAAAAAGGGCACCCTGGATGCCCCTCCCTAAGGTGCATGCTGAGTTCTTCTTTTGCCAGTAGAGCCTCGGGATTAAAGACATGAATAAGAGTCCTGGCATGCAAATTAGTGCGCTCGTTAAGCTAACGAGGAGACGAGTACGAGCCCCGCCTTAACGCTAAAGGGTCATTGGGAGAGAGACATGAAGAAGGACAGGGAGGGAGAGATGTGGTAATATAAAGATGGATGATGTGGCTGGGTCCACATCAGAAGCCTCGGCTAACAGATCATCCTCTCACCTGTCACTCATCCCACGGGAAGGTTGCTGGGTTTAATCCTGCTCGCTGCCTCTTATTCCCCGTACACACATTGGAGTGTTAATTGCATTTCGGGGTGGGATTAGATGCAAGCCAGGCTGAACCTGAGGAATCTATGCTTTTTCGGATAAACACACACACACGCGCCCTTGAGGCCCAAGCAGCCTCGGTTTCTGATGCATACCGAAGTAGATCACCGCTTGAGCCGATTCGTCACCGCTGATTTGATTGGATGGAGAAAGCGGTGGTGAAGTGGGTTCGAGGTGGTCGCAAAGAGGGCAGCTTATTTCAGATAAGACTCTTAAAAGAGAGACAAATTCGGCATCGGAGAGAAATGAAATGGAGTACGCAAATGGAGTCGGTGTTTACTATATATTACTAGACAGCAGATCGCAGGTTCAAATCCCACCAAAGCCGCCACTAGGGGGCCTTCACTCGGAATTGCTCCGGATAAGGGCGTCTGCCGTAAATATTGTTATCGCCGCTCAGTTGTTCTGTAGGAGATACGTGTAAGGGCCTTCCCTGGGGACCCCGGAATGTTACCTTTTATCGGCCTCTTCAGATCCCCAAAAAGAACTAAATATTGAATGTGAATTTTCCATGTCGGAGAATATTGCCATTCTGATTGAGGCGGAATAATAAATAAATAAAACAAAGATAATACGCTACACGGCCGGCGCCAGACCATAATTATCAGGACGGCACGCGGCTTCCATAATCGGCGACTTGCAAAATCCAGAAAAAAAAATAATAATAATAATAATAATAATAACAAAAATAAAAAAGGGGGGGGGGGGGGGTGTTATAAATAAAACGGAGAAACGTAAGTGCATGCGGAATAAAGTAACGTGTTTTTTAAAACGTCGTTTTTCCCGTTACGTTTTTAACGGTTCGTGTGCACCGTTGAATGTATTGTAATTATTCTTGATGTGTAGCTCGCTGGTTAAAGCACTGGACTCTGCAGTACCACCAAGCTGCCACTAGCGGGCTCTTGAGATTAAACGAGACCAAATATCCTCTGTGGCGCCCCCTAACGGGAGCCGCCGGAATAGGTGCATATTAAATGAATTTTAAAAAAAAAAAAAGCCTTCGGACACCTTTTTGGACCCTTTTTTTAAAAAATGGTCATCAAGTCGGAGGCTTCGGTCTTGTCCTCGTTAGCCAGACGTCTTACAAGCACTTGGCTTATATTTCTCTGCACGGACGACTAGATTTACCCAACATAATCACGGCCAAACGGAGACCGTTAACTGCAGTGAGCGTTCGCAGGGGTTTGTTTATTTTACATCTCGCAGAATCAACGTCTTTGGTGTAAAAAGGTTGCTGTTACAGCCAAAGCAAGCGAGAGCGAGAGCGAGAGGCTAATCAGCTGCTGCTCCTGGAAGCAAATCAAAGCGGCTGGTGGTTTTGAGCTTTATCCCCACGCCAGATGGAAATGATTGATTCAAGTGTCCTTTTTGCTCCGAGCCAAATGGGAGTGATTGACTGGTGTGTGATCGGTGTAAGAGATACGAGTGAGGGATTGATCGATGGGCTGCTACGAGCGGAGCAAACTGCTCGAGGGAAATAGAGACGTAGGAGAAATGATGTCGAGTTGTACACGTATTTAATACCGGTAACCGCAGATGAGAAAAAGCGGGTTGTGTCTTGGAGACAATAGATTGATAGATAGATAGATAAAATGCAGAGAACAAAATTTCCCAGAATCGTGTCCTAAGTTGCGATTCAACATGTCAATAATCATAATCACCATACGCATGGAGAATTACGCATGTAAACGTATACGCAGCAAAACTCTAAAGCCGTCCGTGTGGAAACAAAGCAAAAGCTCAAATTAAAACACGTCCACGTCTTAACAACGAACATGAAGATGAAATACCTTCAAGGTTGCACACAATCCCGCGTTTAAAACGTTTCCGAGGGTGTTTGATTTGAGACTCGGTGCATCATTAAACACTAATCGGATATATTTAAAAATAAATAAATAATACTGAATATATATATATATATATATATATATATATATATATATATACACACACCACACACACACACACACACACATCTATATAGGTTAATAATAAGCAGCATAATCCTTGGCTATTTATATCAGCATTATTTCTGATATTGCTGTAAATCTAAAAGTGGCTTAATTAGTGACATCTAATTGGCGTTCCCGCTGGCACCCTTCCCACAACACGGAGGACGTGGCCCGGTGGCCCGGCGCCATCTCATTAGAAAGTGCTCCGTCAGGGAACGCCCGGGGAAGACGCGGCGGGCCGATGGCCACGGGTTTCCTCCTCTGGACAAACCTCACGCTGATGGCTGGCTACGGCATCGGCGCTAATATATGCACTCCTTATCATTAGTGTGATGGACAATGCTAGCCATCATTTACACAGCAGATGATGGACACGGCTGAAGGAGAAGATCCGACCCGCAGGATAGACGATGTGAAAAAGTAAAAAAAAAAAAAGAAAAAAAAAAAAAAAAAAAAAACCACTTTGAAGAGATCATTAGTACCAATCAAAGCAACTTCAGATTTCTGAGGCGCAGCATGAAGACGCCACAAACATAACTCCACACTGTTTGAAAGCATAACAAACCGGTGGGTGGAGGTGGGGTTTGTGGTGTTGGTGGTGTGGTGGTGGTGGGGTGGGGTGGTGGTGGGGGTGGGGGGGGGGGGGGGGGGGGGGGGGGGGGGGGGGGGGGGGGTGGGGGGGGGGGGGGGGGGGGGGTGGGGGTTGACGTTACAGGTCTACAGGGGAAAAAAAAATTGATGAATCCCCTTTTTCAATACAGATAGAACAGATAGAACAAGAAAATAAGCCAAATAAACAAATCAAACAAACGGCCAATTAAATCAAATATCCCCAAAAGAAACAAACAAACCTCCAATCCCAACAATTAATAGCCAATCAATCTTGGAGGTGTATGATAATTGAAACTAGACGTTGTTTGGTGGCGAGACTCAAAAGAAACATCAAACATGCGATAAAATATAATATTGCTATTGTGTTATCGCATGTTTATTTGACATACGGAGGATTCGTGACCTTCTCTGGGGCCTCTTGATGCAGAGATGTTTCTGTAATCCCGCCATCATGACTGAGGCTTTCGGGAAGGTGTCGAGTGTGTAGGATTAATTAAGGAGATGTGGGGCAGATCCGGGTGGAGGAGCAGGTCAAAGCCTGCGAACGGTCAGCGTTAATGAGTTAAGATGTCAGCGTCTGTGGCGTTTTATCAGGGAGACGAGGTGGAGCGTACGCAGATAAGTGCAGGATCGCTGAGACATGGAGCTTCGGCGTAATGAATACGGCGGAATTCACTCCCTCGCTCAGAATTCACTCCCTGTGCTTTCAGACTCGCGTTCTCCCTCTCACATCAAACAGCAGAGAAAAAAAAAAACCCGCCGTGCTGTTTACACTCGCGCCGGCCGCCGAGCCGAGAAATCGATTCGGACCTGAAGAAATACTCAACCCTGAACCTGATGGGTCTGAGCGAGCGAGAGAGAGAGAGAGAGAGAGAGAGAGAGAGAGAGAGAATGCGCCATTTTACACTTAAATGTGAATTATGATGAGTCACGACGACATTTTCTCATCTTCCAACCTCAGCTTACACTTTTCATTATATTGTTTTTCTTACATTTTTTTGCATTCCTTTTTACTTTCTTTCTCTCTCTCTCCTATCACCGTGGCATTTTTTTTTTACATTTAATTTCATATTTTTCCTGCTTTCTTTCTTTCTTTTATCCCCTTTAAATGTCTTCCTTGTTTCATTTTGTTTTCAATTCCTCCCTCCATTCCATCATTCATTCATTTTAGGATTTATAGTTTGGGGTCGCGATCGTCCTCCAGACCCGGGGTTTAAACTCACAACATTTTGGTTTTCACATATGTACATGTTCACTGCCCCCTGCAGATTACAGATAGCATTATATGTGTGTGTGTGTGTGTGGGGGGGGGGGGGGGTGTTTTAGACAAGGAACCAGTTTGGTCCGACACACAGTTGGACTTTGGTGACTGGTGACTAGTGAGCCAAGATTAATCCAGTTTGTGTGTGGGGTGGTTTAGACAAGGAACCACACACACACACACACATGGCACATTCAGTAGAAATGCAGGGATGTGCAGAAATTATGTCCAGCTTCATTACTGACTGAAAGCAGAATGCATTGTGTGTGTGTGTGTGTGTGTGTGTATGCGTGTATACGTATGTGTGCGATTATTTGTGCTTCGGCACTCGACAGTTCGCGCTCTATCTTTACCCTTTGGCTTCCATCCTGTCAAGTTAAAGACAACACAGACCATGGCACCCCCCCCCCCCCCCCCAACACACACACACACACCCAGCTAGCTCAGTTACATACCAAGACATTTAATATTAAAAAAAACTGTGCGTCTTTCCAAATCAGCTGTGATAAGGATTAAACCCAATTTTTTTTTAATATAAAATGACTGCAGACACACACACACACACACACCACACACGGCTCAATAGTGAGCTCAGCTCAGTATTTAATAGGCAAAGTCTTTCCTCAGCTGTGTGTGTAACTGTGTTTCCACATCACAGAAAAACAAAATCCACACTCACACAAACACACCACTTTGACCTAATATTTGTAGTAACTTAAGAGAGATTGCAAGAACATCAGGGAATAACTAGATGGTTCATTGTTTTGTGTGTGTGTGTTTAATGTGTGTGTCTTCATGTGTGTGTTTGTTCATGAGTGTGTGCGTGTGTTCGCGCGTGTGTGTCCATTGTCTTAATTTGAGCTAATTTGTTTATATTACGAAGATTAAACACACACACAAACACACACAAACAACAAATAAGTGCATCGATCAAGTCCCATTCTCTCCCTCGCTCCCTCCGTCCGCACTCTTCCGTCCTTTCTCTCTCACCGAGTCGAACCCGACGCCGCACTGCAGCTCCATTTCCAAGTTATGCGCGAGTTGCACAACTGGGTCGGAGTTCGGCCCAAAAACAAAAAAAAAAAAAAAAAAGCGAAGGCGCGCCTCGGCGACACGCAATCCACACTTTTGCCTTTAAACCCGACGCGCAAGAAGACAAACCGGCTCGCGTCCAAACGGCAAAAGTTGCAAAAGTAGACTTTCTGTTTGACGTCATGCGGGAATTCACGCTTTTCGTTAAAAGCCGCGAATATTAAACCATACAGACGTTTGGATCCGAAGGTCACAAGTTCAAATTCCAGTCGTTAAGGGCCTTTCTCAAGGGCCCCAAAGCAGCAACTTGAAAAGAAAGAAAAATCGATGGGAACGATATTAGTAAGGAATAATGGCAGTGCTGGGATTCTTTCTTTCTGTTCTTTTCATCCTTTCATTAGAAAAAGAAAAGCAAAAAAAAAAAAAAGAAGGAAATAAAGAATCCCAGCACTGCCATTATTCCTTACTAATATCTTTCCCATCGATTCTTTCTTTCTTTCATCCTTTCATTAGAGAGAAAGAAAGAGGGGGAGAAGAAAAGAAGGAAGGTAGGAAATCAATGATGGAGTGGAGAGCAGAAGTTGGAGTGGAAGGCAGGAAAGAAATCTTGTCATTTTTTCTTCCTATTTTTCTTTTATTTTTTATTATTTTTTTATTTGTATTTTGTTTCTTTCTTTCTTTCTTTTTTATCCCCTTTGGGAAAGAAATTGGTTGAAATCAGTAGAATAGAAATGGCAGGCTTTTGTTTTTCTTTTCTTTATCTACAACCAATTTCTTTCCCACTGATTTCATTCATTCATTTCCTTACTTTCTTCCTTTTTTTTTTTCCATGTAATTATTTATTGTATAAATCGGTTCCTGCACATATTTACATACAGACGGGTCGTTTGGTCCTTGGTGGCGGATTTGGATTTTGAGACTCGGCGCATAAATAATTTATATATATATATATGTATAAACGCTGAAACAGAAATGCACAGGGCATCGGGCTGATCCTGATCCTTCAATTAGTCTCGTTTATATAAACACGTTTTATACCGACAGCGACACGACACGGGGAGTAAAAGTGAAATACACACTCCTGCATCAGGTAACTTTTGCACCCGCAAATCATTAAAGAAAAAAAAAAAAAAAAAAAAAAAAAAAAACACCTTGGCCTAGTCTCTCTCACACACACACACACACACACACACACGTACAGAAAGAAAATCTTTTGCTCAGTCTAAAAGACTTCATTTTGTGTGTGTTGGAAGTGCTTACTGTTTCTGTGTGTGCCTAGAGACAGTCTCTAGGCACAGGGAGAAACCGTAAGCACTTGCAGCTGATATACGTGCACACACACGCACACACTCACTCACACACACACACTCTCAAGTTGTTATGACAGCAGCATCTGATACTGCCAAACAGTGGCTCATTAAATCCAGAGTGATGTGTGTGATGTGTGAGTGTGTGCGAGTTCACACAAAATAAGCTCGACGAGTCTGAAGTACCAACGAGATATCAGTGGACAGCACCGAGACCGCAGAGAGAAGGTCAGAAGCGTCTTACCTGCAAAACAGAGAAAAAGAAAGAAATAAATAATAGATCCAACTCGTCCGTCGTCGCTCGACCCGTTTCCCAGGCTGGGACAACACTGCCCCAAAACCAGTAACACGCCGCACCTGCCCCGGCGTTCGTGGTAGCGTGGCAACCACGGAGATTCACATTTGAGCACGGATGGTTTGTTTTTTTGTTTGTTTGTTTGTTTTTTAGTCAGTGGGAATTGAGATTTTTCTCAGCAAAATGTATTTCATTTGCTGAAGTAACAAAAACGGTCTATTTCAAAAACGCAATAGTAAAAACGCAATAGCCGACGCCGTCGCGAGCCTTTATACTTCTGCGTCGCTCTGCAGTGACGATTCCCAAACACTAGTTGGCGCTGTTTGCAGGAAGTCACCATTAAAGAAACGTAGCGAACTCCTTTCATTGAGGTTTGGGTTTTAAACACTGTCTTTTTGTAAAATGGACCGATCAGACGGAAGAGAAAATATATAGCCATGTCGGCTTTGTTTCCCTCCCTTTAAAAACGGCGTTACAGAGGAATTACGGCGGGATATGCGCTACACCGGAAATGCGGCGATGTATATACATGTATATACACACACACACACACACATGGATATGTATGTTTTTTTTTTTTTATACTATTCGTCATGCCGCCCCCACAACACAGCCGGAATCATGCGTATGCGAGAATGTGTAGACAGAATCATTTTTAGTGTAGATATACTATTTTTTTTTTTTATTTTGTAGTTCAGTGTGAACTCGTCATCATTGCCATTAGCAGACAGTGACACGATCGCACAAGACTGACGTTTCTTTGCGATCGTGTCCTATTATATCCAATAGCAAGAACGAGTTTAGCCTTAAAAACGCAGGTCGGGAGCATCATTCGGAAGAAATCACTGTGATCGACACCCTCAATATTCCCTTTCCTGACCTTTGATGCAGAGTGCGTTTCTGTTCATAGTAGGCGACAGATTTTAAATCAAACATTTGGATGAGAAATTCATATAAATATATCAAAGGTCAGGAAAGGGAAATTGAGGGTGTCGATCACAAAGTGTGTTCATATTTTATATAGGCGACGGATTTGATTGATTTAAAATCGATTCACACCCCTATACAATTATTGTAGGTGCTAATAAACAACCTAACCCTTTTTTTTTTTTTTTTTTTTTTTTTTTTTTTTACCCCTTATTTGAATCCGTTTCTTGGAAATCTACCATTCAGATCGTGTGCGGACCGCACATTAATCATTTAGAGTTTCCCTTTTTGCGAGGCACTCGCGCTGCGACCAAGGGCCACATTCGAGGGCCCTTTAGCGGCAGCTAGGTCGTAATGTCGTGCATGATCACGAGAGAAAGTACCAAATGCGCATTCGGAAAGAATTCCTCGGCGCGGGGTTTCGAGACCAATCCTGAAGTCAGGATTAAAGGGTACCGGGCGGTACTCCGCCGGGTCTACCTTCGTCGACAAATGTTTGAATGCCCGTCGGGCATTCAAAGTTCCACCTCCTTCGCCGGATTCGGGATGCGCCGAGACTAAACCGGGTCGCCGCGGCTTTTCCGCGTCCGACAAATTCCGAGGCCGCGCCTCCTCGACCGGGCCGAGACGGGAGCGTTCGTTACCGGGAAAGCACCGAGCGGAAACTTGTGCACTCGACGGACCCGAAGGGATCCGATAGATTCCAAAGCCACGCCTCCTCCCTTTTCAGGGAGGTCATAGATCACAGGCCCGTTGTGCGTATCGACTTTGGGCCCTAAAGTTAATATTCCATCATCTGTGTATCGGATCCGCCGTCACGATGACGAACGAGTGAGCGGATGAGATGTGCAAGCCAGAAAAACACAGACGAGTGCCCCGGAGCACAGAGGGCCAGTAGGGGACACTAGTCCAGCGCATTAGACCACTTTACACAGGAAAAGTGTACACTCGTACGTTGTACCTTTTACTTTGGGACACTACATGTGGATGCCACATTTTACATGTAATCACTAGCAACTCTAGCAAAAACATACTGAACAATGAACATACCAAATTGCGTAATAGGAGCTCGAGTGCACGAACCGAAGCCTAGTTTGTCAATCGAGTCTTTGGATCAAAATGTTCAGTGTAACCCCACGATTGCGTAATAATCATTGGCATTGGAGGTTATGAAAGTCTGTGGTTTTTAACTCGGTTTGCACGATCGTGACGTCGCGGGTACTGTTAACGCCGGCGGGCGGAGTTAGCGGCAGGACCGTTATTCTTCTAGTGTTTTTTTATTTGGCGTATAAAAATGACAAAAAGCCTTCATACTCATTCTTCTCCCCCGCCCCCCCCCCCCCCCCTTATTTGTAGGCACAATAGAACCTACATACTTTTTGTATTTGTGAATCCGGGCAACCCAAAGACAGGTGTGAACATGAGGTTTAGCCAGTCCAGTCCAGGAGCAAAATCTCGCCTCTTGATTGTAGACCGATACCTCTCTCGCACTTCACGTAAATGAAATAACGACATCGTCGCCTTCGGTCGCGGTCTCGGCTACGACGTTCATCGACGAAGCCGTGACGGGGGAGGCAAACGGAGCGCGGAAGATTCATGCCGCGGTCCGAGAATCCACCGCGGGGCGTTAATGAACCTGCGGATATTCGAAAATCGCAAAAAGCTGGACATTTGGGAGGAGAACGGGAAGACAAGTTCCCGTTCCCGAAACCGGTTCAGTGTATCCGTTCAAACCCCCAAAAAAAACAACCCAGAAAAACGGCGAGAGAGAGGAGGCGGAGTAGAAAGCAGCCGTCCTATTCAGTTCCTATTGATTCTCCATTAGCTCACACCAACCTTGGTTAAATCAGTCCACTTTGTGTTCTCCACATCTCCGGCCATGCGATCTTAATTAATTCTGATCCAAGGCCAAGGAAGTAAATGACTCTCTCCGCTCAATGATCGGCACTTTAAATTTGTCCGAGCTGCGCGGGACAAATCGGTTTTTATGTCGGCTCAATCTCTCATTCCACAAAGCATCTCTCTCTCTCTCTCTCTGTTTATCGCCCATTTAAACTGAAGTGTAATCTGTTTAAAATCTTACGCCGGGGCTCAAATTGCACATACGGTTCTCGTCAGGCGGGCAGCGGCCAAGTGCATTGTATCAGATTTGCATTGGTGGAATCCAACAAATACAGTGGAGTATTACTTTGTTAATGAGAGCAAAGTAATACCCACTGGACATCACTGTACATTCTCAGCCTGCAGTGGTCAGTATTATTTAACATTGACAGCCCTAATAACATTGAAAACCAGTCAATTATATATATATATATATAATTAAATATTAACAGCGCTAATGTGTTTAAAAGTCAAGTCGTGTTATAATGCAATTTGTGCTAATGCTGTGTGCGTTACTATACGAGTGATCCGCTCCTTCACTCTGGATGTGCTGAACATTTCTTTATTTATTTGTCGTTCGGCTCGGAACCTTACGCGAGCGCGTCGCAATCCCAAATCCGTATTACGGTGTTTAGGTCATACGGAAGCGCTTTATCGCAGTATCACCAGTTTCTATGGGAAAAAAAAGCAACCGGAACACAATTCTTAAAGGAGCCACGTCCCATATTTTACACTTCAAACCAAACGTTAAACAAATAAACATTGAGCTCAATAGCATGCCACTCAACAGCTTGTTAATGACAGCCATATTAGGATGACTTTGAAGGCTCCCAGGAAGCTGCGTCTCTTGGGGCCCTTGTGCAAGGCCCTTACATTCTTCAGGTGTTGCAACATGTCTCATCCCAGTAAGCAAGGGTCAGAGCACAGGGTGAGTATAAAAGCTCATCCGTATGTAACACACACAAAAGGGTTAAATGTGCTCATTTTAAACAACACTGTTTGTAAGTTGGTGTTAAAAACACTGCTCCTCCTGCCCCCCCCCCCAAAAGAAAAACAAACAAACACCATTCAGGCAGTGGAGTTTGTCCAATCCAGAGATGTCTAATCAAACTCTTCTACCAACACTCAATAAAGTGGGCAGTTTCGACGTTTCGGGACAGTCTGGGTACTCGGCTTCTTATTACTTGACCTCTAGGGGCAGCGACGCTTAGCGCGGCCGCTCTATCTGGCGCGGCGGCGGGACGAAGGAGGCAGGGCGAGCGGTGATAAAGCAGGGTAATAACTCGTGCTGTGCGGGCCGCAAAAGGGCAAGCCTTCACCCCTGGCCAGGAACGGAGCCGATATCACCCCTGCGCCGTGCCATCCTTTCCGCTCCTAATGGAATTGGCCGGCTGTAATAATAATAATAAATAATTTGAATTTCACGCCCCGGCGCTCCGGCCGCGGACGGGGCGTAAATCCCAGGCTCGGCGTGCCCGCCGATCAACACGAGTCGTTCGGGACCTATCGATCTGCCGCAGGCACCTTTAAGGGCGGGGTTTCGCTTGTATGGAGAGGAAGAAGAAGAAGCCACGGCGCAAGGAAAGTGTTTCTTTGCAGGGTTAAGGGTCTTGCTAAAGGACCCAAAAGGCGGCAGCTCGGCGATACCGAATCCCGGAGCAGAAACGCGGCGCCGTACGCTTCGAGTTACGCTTTGAGCCGTTTACTTTCCCGGCACCCAAGTCAACCGTCCCTCATGACATGCTTTTCAAATGGAGCACGTAGTGATCCGGAACGCGTGGAAACGACGCGAGCGCCGTTCGTAAAAACCGCTCGGCAAGCGCCGCCGTCGGGGCGCTTTGATCGTCCCCGTCAAGCGCGCGCCCGCGCGCCTTTTATTCCAAATCGCAGGCGCGTTTTCAAACGGCGGGGACGCCGCGGGACTCTCGAAGACGCCGTCGCCTCGAGGCAAGAGCGCCGGCGCCCCCGTGTCTCGCGGTAGAACGAGGCCAGCTTGGAGGATGAAGAAAGCGGAGGGATGAACAGACGTGTGGGCGTGACTCTGCTCGCCCGGGGGATCCCGTCGCGCATCCGGGAACAAGCGCGCGCGCGCGCGCACTAATTAACAGAGTTTCCCAAACGAGCCGGCGCTCAGAAATAAGTGCGCCTGGGAGCGCCTTCAAAGCGGCGGCGGCATTGGCGGCGCGGCGGGGAGCGCCCCGTGCGAACGGGGACGGGCAGAGCTAGCCAAGAGGAGCGGCAAAACAAACAAAACCAAAAAAAAAAAAAAAAAAAAAACCAAATAACTCTTTTGGGAGAAAACAGAACAGAGCAGAACCGTGACCGGGAGGGGTTTGACCTGCGACTCCTGGATGAGCGCAGGCATTGGTCGATGATGATGATAATAAAAGAGATCAATGGCGAAAGCAGGACCGGAAAAGACAAAGTGCGGATCGATGAGGGTGGGGAGGGGGGGGGGGGGTGGAAAGCGCACGGGAAGCGTGCGCGTGACGGCGGCGGGAGAATACCCGACCCCCCACCCCCTCCCCCGCTGCGTGTTATTGAGTGGCCTCGTGTTGGTGGACGCATTCGTCAAGGGAATCAATTTGTCCCGATTTTTTTCATTGTAAACGACAGCTTATGAATGCGTTATCGAGATTTACCGAGCGCATCCCGAATGCCCGTAGGGACGGACGAGTCCGAGATGATCAAAAGAACAACAGAATTAAGGGCGAGGGAAGAGACGCCGTGATTAGACGGAGTGGTGAATCACGGAAGGAGAGAGAGAGCGACAGATCGAATGCGCGAGAGAATGCGACGGAGAGGGAGAGTGGAAACGAGCGAGCGAACGAACGCCGAGAGCGAACGAGAGAAGCGAGAGAAAGAAGGAGAAATCAAACAGCGAGTGCGTTCTCCCCTGGAAACGTCCGGCGCTAAAGCGCGAGGGAGGGAATCCCGGCTGTCGCGGCCGCTCCGCGTTAACGATTCTGATCTCGCCCCCCCCCCCCCCCCCTTCCATCTGCCGTCTTCGCCCGGCTACATCCGACGCGGCGCCTACGACCCGGCGCTCCTCCATCAATTATTCACTCCTGCGCGGCCGCTTTTGCGAGAACCTCCTCCGGGGGCCGAAATCTCCGACAGGCTCTCGCTCTCATCTCTCGGCCCGCTTTGTGCACGCTCGGGCCTCGTTAAGGGGCTCCAGGAGGAAACGCACCAAAGGATTTTGCGCGAGGATCTTATTCGCGACGCGGCGATGCGACCCTGCTGCGCCGACGCGGCTCCAAGGCAGGGTCACAAAAACAAATTAGTTGGAATACTATAATTCTTTCGCATTCTTTATAAAAAAATAAAAAAAAAAACCTTCAATCAACAAATTAATTAATAGTTTGTATTCTTTAATTAAATAACGAAACAATTACGATTCAATATGATTAAAACAAATAAATAAATGAAAAAATGCTATACAAATAAATATATACTTACAGTGAACATTCTCAAAGCGGATTTGAAAGAGAAATTGTCGATACATTTTTTTGTAGCTGTAACGAATTACTTTTATTTTGTAATTAAATTTAACCGGTTACATGTAACCATGAATAAAACATTAATATTCGTCGATGCACATCGCGATGTGGATCTGATTTAATCATGTTTGTATATGTATATATACACACACGTAACTTGACATACACACACACACAAAGTACCTTAATGAAAAAATAGATTTTACTGCCGCCAAATCTGCACCAATCAAGAAATGAATAGTCTGTTACACACAACACACACACAACACACACACTGTACCATATCTCACACTCGCTGTGTGTGTGTGTGTAACAGACATTCATCTGTCTCCTTGAATGTAAGGTGAAAGTAATAAGCACTTTGTTGTGCTGGTCTCTGAGCACCACTATAAAGCATTTTAATTCCCCCTATTAAACGAAGCTGATGAATAAATGGATAAATGAGCTTCTCTCTCTCTCTCTCTCTCTCTCTCTCTCTCTCTCTCTCTCTCTCTCTCTCTCTCTCTCTCTCTCTCTCTCTGCTCTCCCTTCGGTTCATGGCCGTCAGCCAGCGAGCGGCCACGACATCATCACAATTAATGAGTCCGGGCTCTCCAAACGAGGACGCAACAAGTGACCCGGGGCGGGGTTGGGATGGTGTGGAGGGGGGTCAGTGCTGTTAAAATATCCTCACGGAATAAAATCAAATCACGGGATTTTCTGTTCATTGAGGTGTCTGTAAAGCAAATTCTGCAATGTCGGCGAGGTGAGGAGGTCGGGGATCCCGTCAGTCCCACTCATCCCAAACCACGGGAACAAATTCCCCGGGTCAACGTAAAACACAATTTGACTTTTCGGGAAGGAGCCGAACGGGAGCGGTGAAATCCCTCGGCTTTTGACGCGTTCGTTGCAGGACAGAGGATGGGATGGGATGGTGAAGTAGAGGAGAGAGACGCGTCGTTTGCCCCCAAAAAAACACCCCATCTAAACCCCCCCCCCCCCCCCCCCCCCCCCCACCCCCCCCCCCCCCCTCCCCCCCCCCCCGCCCCCCCCCCCCCCCCCCCCCCACCCCCCCCCCCCCCACCCCCCCCCCCCCCCCCCCCCCCCCCCCCCCCCCCCCCCCCCCCCCCCCCCCCCCCCCACCCCCCCCCCCCACCCCCCCGACCCCGGCCCCCCCCGCTCGCCGAAGCTCACGTCCTTGGAGCTAATCGGTTTTCTACTGCGGCAGGTCGCTGTTACTCGCCCCCAAATGTGAACAAATTAAATGAGGCAATTAAAAGCCGAATAAGCCGGCGTTGATAATTGTGACCTGATGCGCCAAGCCCAATTATAATGAAGCTGGTTCTGCTTCACGGCTTTTGCCATGTTGAGACACACAGACGGCGGTTAAGTGGAGAGAGCGAGAGGGGATGAGTGAAAGAAAAAAATGAATACGCTACCAGATTAGAAATAGAGGGAGGATCTGGAGAGGAGAAAATAGCCAGAATTGAAAAATAAACAACAGTAGCAGCAGCAGCAGCAGCAGCAGCAGCAGGGAGGTGGTTAAGGCATTGGACTGGAAGATCTAAGGTTCAAATCCCAACACCATCTGGGGTCCGAATCTTGACGAAATTGTTGTAATGAATATCTTGACCTTCTTGGTCCGAGTTTTTTGTAATTAATGGCAAAACGGCTTACATACGGGCCAAATAAGTGTAAAATAATAAAAAATAAGTCCGGTTATGATAAACAGCATAAAGAGGTTAAACTTGAAGAAACCCTAACGATAATCTCAGGGCCAAACATACTTTGGGAGATGGAAAGTGAAAATTTACGGCCCGGATGATCGCAGGTTCAAATCCCACCACCACCACCGAGCTGCCACTAGTGGGTCATTGAGCAAGGCCCCTGTCTCAAAAAGTAGTTACAAAGATGATGTGTCTTTCTTTCTTTCCTTTGAATTCTTTTTTCTTTCTTGCTTTCTTTTATCTCTCCTTTCTCTCTAGCTACAACTTTTCCATAATATAAGCTGCCACTAGTGGGCCCTTGAGCCGTGGTTACCATGGTTTTTAAGGTCCTTATTGTAGCACGTTTGTTCTTCGCCCGGGAATATCCACTGTTCCTCGGGTCCAATATTGCCAAAGCCTCTAGGGGTCCTGAGTCAAATATCTTTCCACCCGTATCAGTACACTGGGAATACCAAACCCTGGATCGTTTGTGCTCGGCAACAAAGGTTTTCACTCCCCACGCTGCTTTATTGGGTCGTTTTCTTCTCAAAAGGACACTCATCAACTGATGAATTAAGGGGTTAAGGGCCTTGCTTGGGGGCCCTGCAGTGGCACCTTGGTGGTGGTGGTGGTGGTTGGATTTGAACCTGCGATCTTCCGGCCCAATGCCGTAAATATTGAGCTCCCAAAGTATCTTTGTCTCGTGAGTCGTTTGGTCTGGTATGTAAGATGTTTACTGACAAAAGTCGAAAAAGAAAACAGGTTAAACCTGAAGGAAAAAGGATGATCTCAGCGCTAAACAACTCGGTTCTGTTTGGATAAAAGAATGAATGATTCGGACTTTGAGGAGAAATATTATGGGGAATTTTACCTCTTCTTTCTTTCTTTCTTCTTACAAAGAAAAAAAAGTATAATTGATAATTGGAAAATCGGATCAGTTGGACTGAATCATAATCGGGAGTCAAGTAACGAATGAACATACGACTCGGGCCAAACGACTCATGACTCGGTTCTGAGGTTTAAGATTCTTTGCCGAGTAGCGAATCGAACGAATCGCTCTTTCGCAAGAACGAGTCGTCTCAGTCACGTTCGCACCGCTCGGAAATGAAAACAGGAACGTTTAAACACTTGCTGAACGATTCCTTCATGTTGTTGTTTTTTCTAACCGCAGATAAACATTGCTCCTGCACAGCGGTCGTTAGATCAGCGACGACTTTGTTATAGCCGCTGACGTGAAGCGCTTTCCACTACAATGGTCGATGATTAACACTCCTCCCTCCCTGAAACACAATGGCTGCACTCGGTGATTAGAACAAGTGGAGGCATCCGGATCTATGGTCCCAACAGATAAAAGGCAAGCAATCGGACCGGGAATAAAGCACCGCGTTCACGGCTCCTTCAAACGGAACCAGAACAATTTTGAATAAAGTGCTCTCGGAATGCATTCCAAGCTAAACGGCCCAAAGCGTACACAATGTTAACGTGTCAACATAAATCTACAGTAGACGTGTGATGGACACTTCAGGCAGCCAGATGGATGATTAATAAACATGGGATATTATTATTTTATTTTTGGCAGTCTGATTATATCATGATTATAAGCAAAAATGTTTAATAGTATATTTCAGTTCCAATTTGTCTATCGCTAAATCATGATGTTTTTGAACATCAGTGTAGTGAATAATTTTAATAAAATTATATACATGTATAAAATTATTCATATAAAAATATAATTGTCATTTAATAAATACAATTTGAATACAGAGAGACAGATGGATAGATAAATCAGCGGTCGACTCTTAAAGGGGGCGTGGCCTAAACAACAACAACAGGTTCAGTCTTGTGTATTAGAGGGAATTCTGTTGAAGACTTTTTGCTTTTGTGCTGGAGATACGGGCGAGTGGCGTCCTCGTCACTGTGATTTGTTGTTGTGTTCTCAAACATTTACTCTGTAAACATCGTGATTTTCTTTTTGTCGGGTTTGACTGAGAGGAAAGAAAAAAGTGTGTGTGTGAGAGAATGAGAGCAAAACAACATTGATCCATCATCTCCTCCACTTTCAAATCTGTGCACTACAGCTTCGTCTGATAAACACTTCATATTTGCTCTCTCTGTTCACTTTCCTTCCTTTTCTCCATGACCATCTGAATTATTTGTCCCTTCCTTCCCTTCTTCCATCCATCCGTCTCTCTCTATGTGTACTGGTTCTAGATCACTCTGGTGGGTGTCTCATTCTCTCTCTCGGGATTCAGGGAGGAAAAAATGATTAGAACCAGTGTATACTGGTTGTCTCTCTCTGACAGGAGAGGAAGAGAGACAGGAAGGAGGGAGGGAGGGAAGGAAGAAAGGAACGGAACAGACAGAGAAAGACAGACAGTGGTGTTTAGTGAATAAACTCCTGCAGATCCTGAAGTCCCATCATCCCTCTCTCTCTCTCTCTCTCTCTTTCTTTCTCTGTTTTACAGCAGAGTTCAAACTTTGATTCTTCCTGAGTGTAAAGTTCCTTTAAATATTTATAAACTCGGGAGAATTTTGTGGGAATTTGTGTGTGTAAGTTTGTTTCAGCAGCATTCTGTTTAACTTCATCCCAGTCCTCCATCCACACTCTTTCCTTTTTTCCCCCCCTTCTTCCTTTCTTACTTCTATTTCCGTCCTTCTTTGATTTTCCCCGTTTTTCTGTTCTTTCTCTATTTATTTCCTTCCTTCTTTCTATAATTCTACCCCTCTTTCTTTTTGTTCTTTAATCCACACCATATCCTTCCTTCCTTTCCTTCTCTCCTCCCTTATCCGTTTGTCCTTCTTATTTCTTTCTCCTGCAATTCCATCATTACCCCATCTTCCTCTTTCTCCCTTACACTATATACAACTTCTCCCTCAGAGTTGTATTGGGCTATAGAATTGACTGGGTCAGCGTCAGAGAGCCACTCATTACCATAGCTGGACACACACACACACACACACACACATCATTTCACACTCTGCTGCCGCCACTGACACTAATGGGGGTCACATTGTACAAATTTGATGAGGCTTATTCTTGAGGGGTGTGTGTGTGTGTGTGTGTGTGTGTGTGTGTATCTCACTGCAACACACACTTACACTACTACACACACACACACAAACAAGATTTATCTTACTGTTACTAACTGAAAGAATCCGTGTTAAAGGTCAGCCAAAAGGGGGTGTGGCTTGTAATCAATTTGCAGGAGAGGGGGTGTGGCCTCTGTATCAGTCAATATAAGTGAAGTATTCGTGGCCCATTGAAGGAGGTGTGGTTTATGAAAAGATAAGATCGGCAAAAGAGGCGTGGCCTCAGTGCGGCATCTGCTGCCAGTCTTTGAAGGAGGCGTGGCTTCTGGCTTTACCAAGACGGCGAAACTCAGTCTCACTGATAAAGTCAGTAAAGGAGGTGTGGCGTATATCTCCCAACCTCATGAAAGGAGGTGTGGCCTCTGACATACGCCATACCGTCTTCCGCTCTGAGCTCGTTAGAAAGACTTTTGGAAATTACAGCCCAACTCTTACTGGACGTAATGACGTGCACCGCCTGCATAACAAAGAGCTCTGTTATTAGAGCCTAAACTCACCAAAAGCACATGGTGCGGTGACCGCCGCAGAAAGCCAACAGCCAGCGAGGGTCCCCGAGGTCGGCGCACACTCGGGTCGTACGTGGTGGGCATATGTTTGCCAGAGCAGCTGCGGCGAGCGATAAAAAACAATTAAGGGCTCTAATTACCTCTCTCCATCGGATCTCAATATGCTGCCCGTTGGTTTGATGGAGTGCGCACGCTTTACGAGTTACGACGAGCGAGCGTAATCAAACAGCTCCACGCGCCGGGGGGGGGGGGGGGGTGGGGGGGGCGGTGGAGAAAACGAGCGAATGACCTGCTGTTATGTCTGGCACACACCGGGGGGGGGTGGATAAATCTCTCCAGCCCGCGCTCGATCCATCTCGGTCTCGCTCATTCGAAGGTCCCCGCAAACCAGCCGTCGATAGCGATCGACGTTGATCAAGCCTTTAACGCGTCGCTCAGTCGGCCGACGAGTCCATTTTCGATTCGGAATTTACAAAAGGATTTTCGGCACGACTGCCGACTCCAAAAGGAGCCGCCTGTGTTTGCGTCGGAAACGCACCGGCCTTTGGCCTTTTTTACGCTTTTTCAGGATGAGAATCAATTTTGGTTTATACGGATTCAATTTTCCATATACATGTATGTGTAATGTTATGTGTGTGTGTGTGTGTGTGTGTGTGTATATATATAGTTTTAGCCCAACCACTTTTGTACACCGGATGCCTGGAGATATAAGTGAATGACGACTCCTTGCAACCGGACCCGCTCCCCTGCCCTTCATCTCACAGTGGAGGAGTTTGAATCCCTGGCGACGACGGTGCAATTGACGAGGGTGTATTAAACTTTGCATATACCCGGTCTACCAGAAATCCATCCTGCCACTCTTCTCCACCTCTTTGTCATGTCGCACCGCCATCTATATCGGGAGGGACGAGGATGGACGGACGGAACTAGTTCAGGACGAATGATATGTTTTGATGACAAGTGAAATTGTCGAACCATACGCTTATATCCTCTGTATATTCCATCGCCCTCTGGACTGGAAGATCGCATGTTCCGTCCTTGAGCAAGGCCTTATAACGTTGAAGGGGCACTCAGGCCGTCTGACCGGCAAAGACACTGAAAACGCAGTCCAAATTACCGGTCAAGTCTTAGCGTTTCTTTGAATGGAATCGCGTCGCACGTGCACAGCGTTTGCCAAATGGGATAAACGCAATTTCCACAGACGGATAGTCCGTTGCCCGAGAATTGCCAGGAATTGACATCATTCTCCTCTGAATCTTAACTCGCGGTTCGGCAAACAAAAAACTAATCCAGGGTGATTTATGCAGCCTGGAATCAAACACGCATCAAAGCGAAGCCTCGCTGAAGGTCACGTGCGCTATCCAACCAGCGCATCCCCCCCCCCCCCCCCCCCCACCTCCAGCCCACCAAACCCCCCCCCCCCCACCCCCCACCACCCCCCCCCCCCCCCCCCCCCCCCCACCCCCCCCCCCCCGTTTCCGAGCGAGAGCCGACGGCGCTGTGCCTCGGCGCGTCGCTCCGGCACTGCTTTGGAAATAAAGAGGAGGTGTTATATTACACTGATAACAGGAGGAACAAGATAAGGACCCGGCCCGGTGGCGTTCCCCTTGCTTTATCATTTTAGTGCCTGAACAAAGCCACAAAGTGAGATACACCGTCTGGTGACTTTACGGCATGCTTCGGGTTTAAACACTCGTGTTGCGTGTATTCACACACACACACACATTCAGGAATGACAGCAAAAGTTCATTGTGGGTCTCATCCACGGTTAGCCACGATAAGAGGCCACGCCGCCTACACCGACATGTCACAACGCAATTATAGATAGCATCGGATCGGGATTTCCAGCCAGTTGCATACACGTCGCACAACCCCATCTCGACGATTTACGGACGCGCCAAAAAAAAAACAAAAAAAAAACAATTTGTAGATCCTTTCAGACCCCGAGCTCGGATTTGTTAAGGCAATTTTCCGGCCTGCAGAAGAAACAAATTTGTTGTTTCGCCTCTAATTTCAACAAACAGCTTTGCCCGTCCACACACACACGCGCGCACACACACGCGTGCGGGGTGTGTAGTTTTACCCCAGAAGTCTTCAGGAGACTGGAATTTTGCGGTAGCTTAGCGGATAACGCATCGGATCAGAAGGTCATCTCCCAACTCCTCCAAGCTGCCACTGCTGATCCCTCGAGCAGGGATCATAACTGCTCACTTCCATCCAGACGGCTCTGTGGAAAGGCCGTCTGCCAAACGCCGTAAATGTACCCCGGTGGGGCTTGACGTTTATTGGGTTCCCCCTCAGGGTCCTCCGGTGTTCTCTCTCTGAAGAATAACGGGTCTGGATTTAGGAATGATGTGTGTGACAAGCAGGCACAGACATGAAACGGCGCCATGACAGGCCACACCCTCCTTTAATGAGATTGGCCACACCTCCTTAACCCTCTGTGCTCCGTATCAAGTCTGTAGCATGGCATGGTAAAGGGCCTTGCTCAAGGACCCAAGAGTGGCAGCTTGGCGATCCCGGGGCCCCAACTTTCTGATAGCAAATAGCAAAGTGCATTCACCACCGAGTTACATACACACACACACACATATATATTTACTTGGTGGTGGTGTGTGTGAGGTGGTGGGGTTTGAACCTGGGATTTTTCCGTCTAGAAGGTTAGGGTTAGCGAACGTCTTTAAAATCATCGCTCATCAAATGAAAAATCACAGACGCTATACATTAAAGGTCATCAAATCGGGCGCCTTTTTTTTTTTTTTTTTTTTTTTTTTTTTTTTTTTTAAAATGTGCTTTTACCCTCAACTGGAATATTCCGAATGTCTATAAACTTTCTTTAAATGAATAGCCAGAAGTTTAGAGCCATCAAAGAGAATAAATGATTCAGAACAACTTCTTCTTCTTCTTCTTCTTCTTCTTTTATTTTTTCAAGTTAAAGTAGAGCACAAATGAAGACATGAAGCAAGCCGGGATGTAGAGACATCAAAAGCCTCAATGCAAACGAAGACGCAGACGAGTACGAATACAGACAGGTCCACTTGACTGGGACTGGAGAATAAATAAGGAGAGAAAGAAAGGGGCGAGGGCTATTTATTTATTTGTTTGTTTGTTTGTTTGTTTGTTTGTTTGTTTCCAGTGTCACCGATATCCTGTAATCTCCACCTTTTGTCCCCGGTGTGTCTGGATGACGATTTTATTAAGGTCTGCTTTTGCCGTTGCTTTGAATTAACATCCGAGTGTCTTTATGAAACCTTTCACTCCCCAGAGACCGTCTGCATACGCACAGACGATATGACAATAAAACGACAAAAAAAAAAAACCACCACCACCAACAACAAGAAGGCAATCTAAAAATGCAGCGAGAGACACGGCGCCAGAACAAATCTTCATCCCCCCGAATCGGCTGCCATCTCATGTGGTAGCTTCGTGCAATAAAGAAAGAGGGGGAGGAGGGGGGGGGATAAAAAAAAAAGAAATAAATAAAAGTCTTCCAACTAAAACAAACACCAAGACATCAAAGCTCTCTTTCTTGCATTGCTTTTTTTTTTTTTTGGTTTCGTTCAAGTCGGAATCTGCACATGCAGCGCATCCTAAATTACACTGCGCTCGGGGGTTTTCAAGGGCTGAGCAGATGAAGTGGGTCACTGTTTGTGCTCATTAGGGCCCTGGATTCCTCAGGGGGCCCCTACAGAGTGTGAAGGCTGAGATCAAGCTCCCGGATGCCCAGCACTGAACATCAACCGCGCTGTGTGATCCAACATTATACAGGCTTTGGTTTTAATACAGACGTGCAAACCGCCTCTCATCGTGGGAACAAACTCAACCTGTCTGTTTTCCACTTCGCTTTGGACAACAATATATTGGTACGCAACTGTAACATGTTTATCATCATTATTTGCCCCGTTTATTCCTTCATTCATCTTCTACCGCTTTATAGCACCTTCACAATGACTTGATGAATGTCTAACGATGTAATCTCAGGCGTCTATGGGCATTAATTTGTATAAGTTTAAGGCAGGATACACCCTGGTTGGAATGCCAACCCATCACACACACACACACACACACACACACACACACACATTCATACACTAGGATTGGCACCTTGGAAAATTGTCCCATCAACCTAGCGTGCAGGTGTTTTTGGACCGGGGACAACATGGCCACGTGTGTGCGAGACGGGAATCGAACCCCCGACCCTGGGGGTGTGAGGTGAACGTGCTAACCACTAAACCACCGTGCCCCCTGTTATATAATAATAATAAGAATTCAATTTTATTCATATAGCGCTTTACACAATAGGATCATTTGAGAACGTTCAATATTTATATTGATGTGTGGTGACTAACAACAACAGCAGCAGCGTCTCGAGGTTTCCTCCTCATTCCACTAAGGGAGTTTTTCTTCTTCTTCTTCTTATTATTATTAAATGTCTTACTGAATCTGGCGTTTTTACGCCTTTTACTTGTATGCGCACAGCACCGCCTTGACGTATTAGTGTTGAATTAGCCACTTTTATTCCAGTGCGTAAAAGAATGTTCTCCTAAAGATCCGGTTAAACCATTTCCACGCAAACATGTCGCCATCTCGCCGGTGGTTAATTCAAGTGCCTCTCGTTTTGCAGATCAAGGAAGCGCGAAGGCTTTGGGCGGCCCGGTCGCTGGGCGACGATCAAATTCACATCCGGCAAGACTGGCATGGCTCTCTCGCTCTCTCTCCAGTCCCGTCTGTCTGGCCATTCGCTCTGTCCTGTAGCGATGTGGAACTGCGGGATCCGAATGAATTTGGCCCGACCCTCTCTCACATGCCGGTCATTCCCGTTCCAGCCCCCTCTCGCATTCCTTCTTTATTTTTACACTCGAGAGTCACATGCCTGCGAAACCACCAGCGCGTCTAAATATAGGGATCGTGTTTGAAGCAAAGAGGGCATTTGTGTGTCGAAAGACAGGTGGAGGAGAATCCCCCAGCCGAGCGCCAAGGCTCCGTTGCACACAACTGTCTCCCATCAACAGCTGGCTTGAGCTAGCTGTTACGGAGGATTAGTGTGTGGAAAAACACCCGCATGCTCCAGGGACGAGACTTTGCGCTTACAGCCTTTGACCTTGACCGCGATTGCATTGCGTCTGGCTTTCTACACATCTACCCAAAAAAAAAAAAGAAAAAACACATCAATAAAAGGAGCTATTCCGGCATGAAACAAAAACGGAACGAACAAAAGGACCTATAAATACGACCCGGAAATCAAAACAATGACCATCAAAACAATTTAAAAGAGCGACCGACGCGCCTCACCCGGGGAGGGCCGGACCGCCGTTTACGGACTCGCCGCCACTCGGAAAGGGCGCGAGGAAAAAGTTCGTCATCATCGGCGCAAGTTTACAATGCTTCATACGAGAACAAAACGACCGAGGCAGTACTTCCGGAGACTTGTCTTAGAAAAAAAGAGGGCGGCATTTAACATTGCGTGTAAACCGCATTTCCAGAGCTCGGAAGAGCTACGTTCTCAAATCGACTTTGATTGGCGCGATCATCCGACGACGGACCCGACGGAAGCTGGATTTGTAATAACGCAAGCCGGCCCGGACCAATTTCCAGCCGTTACAAGAGTGACGTCAAAGCCTATACCCGGCTGTCGTTACGCTCGCCCGTTACTCCTTCAGGCGGTACCGCGATAACGATCGGGATCCGCTCGTGGTGGCGTCGCCGCACGAAAGAGACGCTGTACGTGCCAGAGGAAACGCGCGTCATGTCGCTGCGACTAAGAGGCGCGCGGTCATCCAGCCGTTGCTCGGTTCTCGGGCCCAAATTAGAGCGATCTAGCATCGCGTCGCTGTAAATATGCCGTTCCAAGAAGTCCGGGAAGCCGCCAGGTTCCAGACGCTCGGCACGAGACGTGGCATTCGTAACATCGACTGCAGGAGCGGGGGACGGGAGACACGGCACCACGCCGTTTGCTTTTCCGTCACCGGCGTTCTCGTTTTCAGCCCCGTTTGAAAACGAGAGCGACAAGGAGAGCTCGTGGGCTTTCAAGTCGGCAGTGAAGAAGCCAAGAGCTCGCCTCGGGAGGGAGGGAGGGAGGGAGGGATGCACCGCAGCTTCGAGACGGAATGCGGTAAGACGGCAACGGTCGCGAGAGACGCGACACACTCGCAGGCAACGCGGCTTTCTGTTATTGCGCCAAGGTTCGGGTGTCCGTTACGCAAACGCGATTCGCCGGACCTCGGCAAAGTTGGAATCAGCCGTAACAAGACTGGCCCAGACTTCTCTTCCCACCTGGCACTGGTGACCCACCGCTATTCCTTCCTCGGGGCACTTTTGATAGAGCCTTACCCCGTGTGCTTGTCAGGGAGACGGGGGGGGGGGGGGGGGGGGGGCGGGCGCGCGCTGACAAAAGCCAGCAGGTGACACTTGGTTCGCCAAGTTAAAGCTGAAGGCCATTCTAAAAATACCACGACCCTTACACCAGATGCAGCGCTGCCTCACACACACACACACACACACACACACACGCGCGCATTGCATGTGGCACGCATTCCTACCAACTGCTCGACTGGCGCTTAAATCGTGCAGGGGAGGAATTCTCATCGCGAGCCGCGTTTTCAGGTTGCGTGACTAAGGTCCGGTGCGGCAGATTTTTCCCAGCAGAGATCCCGGCCCTGTGGGCACAGGAGGCAGCGTGGCGTCGGGATTCCAAAGCCACCATCTGGGCCATCTTCTCGCCATATAGAGCGACTTGGCCCTCAACCGCTTAGTTGTAAGGGCCTTGATCAGGGGCCCAGGAGGCGATCTTTCCGGACCGGAGGCCGACGCCTTAACCGCTAAGCTACCGCCTCTTGTATATTTATAGAGCATTGTGACACTCTTGAGCCCCGGGATCGCCAAGCTCGCCCACCTTAAACGAATTTCACGGTTTCCCCCTACGTGACGAAGAAAGGCTACGAATTCCACTTCCACGAGACTCCACCACCACCACCGTGTTTCTTTTTCCGAAACACGTAGATAATTCAACTGATCTTTTATTGGATCTATTCTCACAGCGTCGTTTTTCTGGGCTTTTTTTTTTTTTTTTTTTGGCTCTCCTAATAAGTGAGACCGGGGGCCGGGTTCTTGTCGGAACGCATTTTTACGGAGCGGTAAGCTATGAATCCTTGAAAGCTTGGCGTGACGGCCAGTTGTGTTCACACCTGAAACAGGCAGCCAGATTGCAGCTTCAGGAGGTTTCCAGATGCCCGCTGCCAGAGGACTCGGCTCTTTGCTTCTCTTCGCTAAGCCCTGGAGCCTGACGAGGATTCGTGCGCCGCTCTGTGTGCCGCCGTCGCGTTTGCAAAAAGCAATCCGTCCTGTTTCCCCATCATCCTGCTGGCAGTTAGCAGCGAGGAAGATCTCGGGTTTGCGGCCCGAGGCCGGTGTCCGACTAACTTACACCGACATGAACGAGACGGCGTAGTAGTGCGATTGCTCAAATTGCCATTTTGTTTTTTTTCCGACCGCAGCTGCTTTACTTTTTTTTCCCCACCCTCTTTACACCACGATAATGACGTACATTCAGATTCTAGATTTGAAAACATGTTGGGAAGTATCATCTTCCCAAGACCGTACTTGTGATCAGGTGTCCGCCGGATCGGGGGTTTGAGCTCCGGTATCGCCACTCTCGGGCCCTTGAGCAAGACGGGATGGGATATCAGGATGGACAAAAGATTTAGGGTGCGTGACCGTGAACCGCACATGGTCGATTGACAACGCTGCTTTTTAGCCTTCACCGAGCTGGCTTTGTGCACAAGGGCATTTTGGATGAGTCCCGGCGGTTAGTACCCGGACGGATGACCTCCCGGGATAAAAACTACCGGCCGCCCGTAGAGGTGTTGGTTGAGGGCCGGCAGGGGGGCGCTTACCCCGAGGTCTGTGTGGGCGCCCGGTATAGGGGCTTCCAAAAAGCGGCGTCTTTAGGACGAGGCGTTAAACCGAGGTCCGCTCTTGCGAAAAAGAGTAGAGGCGTGTCCTCGGCCAAATCCGGCCTCCTAACCATCCTTATATCTACTACCATAAAGCAAAGTGCTGTATAAATGTAACGAATACAGATTATAAGCTTGGAGGATCTCCTACGATAGAGCATTAAATCTGTATTCAACACATTTGGAATGAACGCTTACGACAGCCGTTTGACAGACATTGATACTGCACTCTACCACTACACTTACAGGTCAAACTGGCACCTATGAATAAGCGCTTTTGTCTGCGTTAGCCACGTGATTGACAATGGCCGCGTGCCACTTTTAATTGCATACCGTTCTTGTTTGTGTGTCAGTGTCGCCATGGCAACAGCCTAACCGTGTAAGCATGGCAGGAAACGCGTTCAAAACCCGACAACAAAACGAGACTGCTCAAAGTTAGCATGCGTGGATAAACGTGGATAATACGTCAAAGGTGCTCTAAAATACCAGTCGTCGGTCTCGGGGCTGTGACGGAGCACTACGTTGTGAAACCCCTGGGGTAGACTCCATGAGGCTATATATATATATATATATATATATATATAAACGGATTACTTTCATTTGTCCGCTAGGTGGCGCTTACTGTAATTAATGATTTTAGGAGAAAAGAACAAAAAAACACATACATTTCAAACCCTTGGAAACAGTTACTGGGAAAGGATTGTGTGTGTATTACAAAAGAAAAGCCACAGTAAGTCGTTAATTACGTAACAGTACGTTGTATTTTGTGAAATTGTTGAGGTGGGGGTTGGTGCGGACGAAATTTGTTAATTACAATGTTAAATGGAACTAGCTACTCCCCAACGCTGTGTGTGTGTACCAAATCATGGTATCTAAACATTTACCTATGTCCCTTTATTGCGTCACCCAGATGAGATTCCTCTCAAGGTTTCTTTCTTATGCCAGTCGATGTTGGAACGAGGGTTTGGGACATAACGTTGTTGTTGTTGTTTTGGAATGGAAGGTTGTGGGTTTAAATCCCAGCACCAGCAATCTGCCTAACCCAACGCTCCATAGCATTAGAAGCATGTTGGCAAGATACCCGCGACTACCCAGGCCTGCGGTATCTGGTGAATATTTGGCCTCAAACACTGGATCGCAAAGGCCCTTGGATCTAAAAATAGCCTGGCGTCAAGAGCCGCCGAGCGCCCACTCTGAGATTAGGACTCGTCTAGAGTTTCTGCGGATTAGAGACGGGAATAATCGCCCCGTGAGACACGCTCCGTCGCGGCGCGTCAGCTGCCGAAATGAATGAATGAATCACAGCTCCAAAGAGGCCCTGGCACATGAAGACACAAACACATTACGCTACGCTACGCTTCGACTTTATGCCCAAGACCCGGAAAGTGTCGACCGGCCGATTGCAATCTTGACGCTAATTACGTGATATCCCAGATTAATCCATCTGCTACGGTCTTTAGACACATGCGCCCAGAAACACACACAAGACAGCTACACAAATACTACAGTGATAAGAAAATAGGCAGGTCTTTTAATATAGCGCACACACACACACACAGAAGAGTGTTCATTCATTCATATGACTAAAATATATATATTTTAATCAGTATTAATATTATTTGTATTAAAATATCTTTTTTTTTTTATCAAATAAATATGATTTAATATTTGTTTTAATTGTTTACTGGTTGTTTCTTAGCACATCCCAGCCCCGTCCCGTATGTTTACAAGTAAGATTGAAATCAACACATTGATATGAAAAGAATCCTTTCCAGAATAAACTAATTTCGTCACCGCGCGGTGACTCCTGGGCCCTCGTACAAGGCCCTTACCCTTATTCCTGCTGTCCATTGTGACAAGATCATTTGTATTGTTCAATGCAAATCGGGAGGTGTCGGCGTAACGCATACGTCCGGACACGCGGAATGTTGTAGGCTCAAATCCCGCCGCCGCCATGCTTGCGGGCCCTTGAGCAAGGCCCTTATCCACTTGCAACTGAGCGCTAAGAGTGTATTTAACTACTTGCGTGCGACAAAACAACAAAAGCGGCGGCGATAAACGAATCCGCAAGGACCGTCAGTACAAGAGCAGCATAAATAAACACACCGCGTGGCCACGCTACACCGAACAGCAGGCTCGACCAGACAACATAATTATACAAAGCTGTGCATTAGAAGCGTTCGCATTAAACACGGTCGCAAAACCGTGAGTAGCGGCATATGGGCACGTCGCAGCACACATCCACAAACGGGACATCTGGGAGGAAAAGGGGGGAAAAAAAATAAACACACACAAAACAAACAAAACCATTAATGAGGACGGAGCTGAAAAATGGCAAATTGGGCGAGAAGTAAGGAAGGAAACACTTCATCAGGGGATGATGAAGCAGCGTTAGCATCGGCGAGATGATGATGATTATTCTGCTACGGATGCGTGTCCGGGAGGGTTTCATTTGTCTTACGGCACAGCTGTATTTGCCACTTTTGTGCAATTTTTTTTTTCCCGTACGATTTTCACGTAACTGTTTGAAGCTAGGAAAAAATAAAAAAAACAACAAAAACAAAGGACGGAAACGACGTATTTACGTGACTAACAATGGATCCATCAAACACACTACAACACTCCAGGCCCTTAACCTGCGGGTCCAGTGTTTGGGATTTACTCTGTTAGATTCCGGATTGGACTAAACCGGAATCTATCGCGCGCGCACACACACAGAAGCTGCGGTTGAAATCCGTTTCGAACGCAAACTCATAATCTCATTTAACAGGACAATATTTTGATTGTGTAAAATGCACATTTTACACAGAGACTTACTTTCTGTCCATTTACATTTGATCAAGTCATTGTAAATGTATTGATGATTGAAAGTATAGTAAGCGCCACCTAGTGGTCAAATGAAAGTTATAAATGTCAAAGTAACAGGTTACAGGTTATAAAAGTAATGTTGAGTAATATTTACTTATTCCGGAAATGATCATGTTAAAAGAATGTATGTTTGTAATTAACAAGAACTGAGTAAACGATTAACATGATTTTTTTTTCCCCTTAGTGTTTATATGGAAAAGCAACCGGAACCCAATTCTTAAAGGAGCCACGTCCCGTATTTTACACTTCCAAACAAACTGGTGATACGGTGTTTAGGTTCTACGGATACACACTGCACTCGGGAAATGCGAAATACAACATGGCGGCGCCCTGACGAATCCGAAGAGCTCGTTTCCGAGAGGGGGCAGGGTTTCATCAGACGTCTGTAAGTTTGTAAAGTTGCAAAACTCCCATACAAGACAAAACAAAACTGTGGTAAATATAAAGGAGGCAGCACGACTTTGTGCGTGTGGCGCTGCGGGATAAACATGACAACACCCCCCCCCCCAACACATAAGGTTTCTTGCTGGGGTTTTGGGGTTTGTGTTTGAAATCTCGGTACCTGTTTGTGTGTGTTTCTGTTGGGAATAAGACAGCTCGTTTGGGACAAAGTTACAGCAGTCGAAATAATATTGGTTCCTCATAGGATTTTCTAAGTTATCGGCATTAAAACGTTCCTTTTTATAACCTCTTAAGTCCCAAAGAAGCGTTCGATTATTACAAGCGCTTTTATTTTCATACAGATGCACTGAAATTGAATTGTGCGTGTTGTTCCGGGCCGAACCTTAATCCGGGAGGCGCCACGTTTCGTTTTAACGCGGGTATATGGCTCAAGTGATGAGGAAAGCCACTCGGCTCGACATTGAATGTCATTCAATTTCTTTCGCTTATTGCAATTTCATTCAAATAGTTACCTGTTCCGTAACTATTATCCCTTTAAAGTGAAATAAAGCAAAAGTTCTTTGGCATATAAACACTTCATTTTGACCTCCCTCAAGTGGGTCATATTTGTCTTTATCGCACAGCAGGAACGGTTTGCTTCCTCACACACACGTTTCATATTAAGTGTGAATATGCCCCCCCCCCCCCCCCCCACACACACACACACACAAATGTCACGTATTTCATTTGATTCAGTCAATTTAATTATATACATTAGGATACTAGTGTAGTGATTTTCTTGATTAATTATATATAATGATATTTATAAGACCCAAAAGTGGCGTATTTTTATTTTCCGCTCTGAAGTGTTTTTTTTTTTTTTTTACATGTTCTTTTTCCTTCTTTCTTATTGACTGTGTGTGTGTGTGTGTAAATATTTTGGTGGTCTATAGATCACTACACACACACACACAAAGTACACACACACATGCATTTGGGGCAGGACGTCTTGGCCTTGGCCTTTACATCCCCTGGAAAAGGCCAAGGCCAAGGCAGGGGGGCAAAAAAAAAAAAAAAAGGTCTCAAATAAAAATAAATAAAATAAAATACAAAACTAAACAGAGAAGCGTTCGACGCGGCGCATGAATGGAAACGTGACCCGACAGCTCCAACGCTTTGTCTGCGTTTATGGTGACAAATGCTACCCTTTTAAAGGTGCGACGCCGCTGGAGAGAAACAACTCATTTGCCGCATGAAATGTGTCTGCCGAGTTCACTTTTGCTCGAGTGAGACTCGAGTGAGCAAAAGCAAGAGAGCAGACGGCTGCGTGCACTCCTTCACCGCCTCCGCTGGATCTCACACACACACACACACACACACAAATAATTTCACTTCCCTTCCGAGCACAACGCCGGGTTTAGAGAGGGAAATGACCCTATCGTTGAATATATATTTATGTCTTTGGATTATTAAATCAGCTAAAAACAAAACAAAAAAACAAACAATCTCCACCAAAAAAATGCAATACACATCGGCTTCAATTTGGTTCCCGCGCCGACCCACGTGGACTCCCGTTTAAACGGGAGCAGTAAACGGGTCGGTGGTGTCCAACGTCTAAAAGACGCGACGCCGGCTTCCGCCGCTGACCGTAATTACAGCCGAACGTCCGTATCGGCGGCGGACATCTGGTTGCCGCACGTTTTCGATTTTCGAAGCCGAGGCCGTTCCTGATCCGTCTCTCCGCTCTCTGATCCCTCGCGTCTAACTTTAGCACGACGACACGGTGGTGGTGGTGGTGGTGGTGGTGGTATAACCAGAAATGCTCTTTATCTTGCATTAAAACCTGACCGGTTACTCAGACTGCCTCCGATAAAGTGCAATCCTGGAGTGCGAACCCATTCCTGTCCACCACCGCCATGCTTCACAACACGGGCTTCTGTCACACGGCTCAAATCAACTTTACAGCCACCAATTTTGCTATATACACTGTCTTTTTTTATTTTGATTTTATTTTAATTTTGCTATACGTCGATTGAGATCGTATGACCGGCACAAATGTATGTAAATTATGATATTATATATACACACACACGCAACATTTTATTTTTGTCGTTTATTCATATGTGGAATTCCCTCTATACAATAGTTATGTATTTAAGTATAACAGGTATTTTTTAAGTGTGGAAAATTTCATATTCAATGTGAATATGCCAAAGTAACTAAAATAAATAAATATCTATATTACCCAAACCAAAAAATGTCACATGTATTTAACTTGATTCATTCATTCATCTTCTACCGCTTTATCTCAGGTGTCTGTGTGTGTATGGGCATCAAGGCAGGATTCACCCTGGGTGCAATGCCAACCCATCACACATTCATACACTAGGGACAATTTTCCAAGGTGCCAATCAACCTACTGTGCGTGTGTGTGCATGTTCTCCCCCACATCTCGGGGGAGGAAACCGGAGAACCCGGAGAAAAACCCCCTATCACACACACACACTCACATTCACACAAACTCCACACACACACACGTGACCAAAACAGGAATCGAACCCATATAAATATCATTCAAATAATACATGTATTTGAAGCAAAAATCTACACCAGTGTAGTGATTTTCTTGATATAAGTGTGCTTTTTTTTACGCCACTTTTGGGTGTTTAATTTGATTAGGATACCAAAGTGGAGAAAAGATCACTATAGTCAAATATTTACTTTTGGTGGTCTTGAGAGCGGAAAATCAAAATACATGTTCTTTTTCCCTCTTTCTTATTAAGGCGAACGACCGCGTTGCACTACAATGTATTAACTATTTAAAAGAAGTGTGTGTGAAGAGACGAGTAGCGCAACCAATTTTGTTTTGGGAAAATGCTGAACTCTAAAAAAAAAAAACAAAAAAAAAAAGATGTATTATTAATTTTGTTTATTGGTTTCTCCCATGCTGCAAAGAAAATAGGAGCGGCTTTTGTAAATCGGTTATCGATGGGACTAAACAACCGGCCGCGTTCAACAAAAGCTTTGGCATTCTAACTGCATTTTGACATATTTTCCTCTTCAGTACGGCGAGATGTCGAAAATTCTTGCCTGTGGTAATCCATAAGTAGATAAAAAAAAAAACAGACAGACAGAAAACAGGCTGAATAACGCCGGCGTGCTGTCTAGATTACTATTTGTCAAATTATTTTGTTGCTTTAAAAAAAAACAATCACCAAAGCATTTTTATATTTAAACACAAATGCAACCAGTTATTTATTGATTTGAGTCATTAATTTTTAAAGCATTTGGCACATGCCCTTATCCAGAGCGACGTGCAAATGAGCATAAGGGCCTCGCTCAGGGGCCCGACTAGTCGCAGCTTGGTGGCGCTAGGGTAACGGTGATGCCAGACATTTCCAGCCTTCCTCAAACTATCGGCTTGTATAGTGTAAATAGATATACAGTCCCTGACAAAAGTCTTGTCACTTAGCAAGGTTAATAGCAGGTGCTTCTACAAAATAGATATTATTGACTTTTGATTAAATGATCAGTTTCACTGAAAAAAAGATTTGTCTTGCCAAAATTTGACCTTTCTAACACCAGTTGATTAATCAAAACAGAAACAGCTCGTATGAACAGCCAAAACCCTCCCAAATGATGTTTAATGCACTGAAATAAATTCAATTTCTGTATAGGCGACAAAACCTTGTCAGCAAATTAAGAAGTGGTGCTGTGAGATCCAAATTTAACAAATTTACTGCAAATACAAAAATATAATATCTTGTATGACTTCAATAATTTGTATGAATCCTTGCCAAACCGCATGGATGCAGTCCTTCAAGCTCATGGATCAAGTCATCATCAATATTTTTTGGTTATTCCTGAACATCATTGGGAGGCTTGCAAGACTGCTTTCTTTGCTTAGTCTTCCACGCTTCAAGTCTGGTGACTGGGCCGGCCAATCCTGGAGCATCTTGATCTTCTTCGCCCTGAGGAACTTTGATGTGGAGATGGAAGTATGCGATGGAGCACCATCCTGCTGCAGAATTCGGCCTCTTTTATGGTTGGGAATAGAAGAGGTAGCTAAGATTTCTTGGTATTTTAGACTATTGATGTTGCCTTCCACCCTGCAGATCTCTCGTACACCCCCATACTGGACGGAACCCCAGACCGTGATTTTTCCGCCACCAAACTTGACCGTTTTCCGGGTGAATCTCGGATCCGTGCGGGCTCCAGCGGGTCTCCTGCAATATTTGCGGCGACTGTGGCAGGTGGTGGATTTTTCGGATGAATCTTCTGTTGAATTACACCACTTTTCCAGCGTCCGTCCTTTTAGCAGGCTGTGGGCCTTGGCAAATGCCACACGGTTTTTCAATCGTCTTTTGTTTAGTGCTGGCTTCTGGGCACCGATTCGACCATGGAGGCCATTTCGAGATAGAATCCGACAAACTGTTTGTCTGGATTTGACACGGGGACTTCAGGTGACCAGGTCTCGTGGAGCTCTGCTGCAGTGGAAAATGGGCCTGGCCTTGGATTTTCGAGCCAACAAACGGTCCTCTCGAGCAGTTGTCTTGCGGGGTCTGCCTGACCTGGGCTTGTCAAAAATGTCTCCAGTCTCTGAAGGTGTCTTCAGATTCACTGCTGATGTGGCAATGTGTCTCAGTGTCAAGTACAGAGGATAAAAAAAAAAGATTTGGTCTTCAGCCTCTTGATAATCAACACTTTAGTTGCAGTTGAGGTGAAGGTCTAGTGTACTGGGGTTCTTTTTATACACACCTAAGATTCACCCTGAGACTAGACCTCTGCAAACATGCCTGAGACCTAATTGATCCATTATTAGTCACATGTGAAGCTCATATGACAAGGCGACAACACTTATGTCTTTACCAAGCTGTGAATATTAGAATACTTTTTGACAAAGCCCATTGAGTCCATTTTTGCAGTTTTGTTTTGCACTGAAACATTATTACAAAAGCTGTTGGGATTAAAATGAGCCATTTCTTGTAAAAAAAAAAATCTTGATTAGAAATATATTTCAGCGGCACTTCAGGTCAATTTGTACACAAGCGACAAGACTTTTGTCAGGGACATATTAAAGGTACAATTTAAGCCCTATTACACACACCCATAAGTATCCAAGTCTAATATTTGTCCATGCACATGTTAATTCGAGAATTAATACTTATTAATTATATATATATTATATATAAAAAAGTATTCATTTATGCTACATAGAGCTGTTGACAGAAATGTATATAATTATATAGTTACAGTATTGGAAACAAATTTGATATTTATTTGACTGAGAAGTAAATGCCACGTTAATTGCACATTTTTCAAATAATCATGAATTGTATTTAAAGGACACTTCAAACCAAACACTAACAAGAAATTCATAATAATTTCCAATTATTTGTTTAAATATGGGACGTGGCTCCTTTAAGAATTGTGTTCCGGTTGCTTTTCCATATAAACTGGTGATACGGTGTTTAGGTTATACGGAAGCGCTTTATTGCGTTCAGTAAAAATGCGCTTTATTGCAGTAATACGGATTTGGGAATGCGACGTGCTTCGCGTAATAAGGTTATAGTGAGGAGATCGTACCTGTTGTGAATGCGCAGCTAGGGGGCGTCATGGGGGGGGGGGGGGGGGGGGGGGGGGATATTTAGGAAGCGTGAGTGGATGCGCTGAACGTTTCTTTGTTTATTTACTTGTTGTTCGGGTTTCATTCGTTCGCACGAGTGAAGGAGCGGATCGCTCGTATAGTAACGGACACTGCGTTATAACACGCCTTAATAACATCAACCAGAAGACGGAATTCAAAGAGCAGTTAGTGTTTTCTATATCGGTAGCTTTCCCGAGTTAATGTTGACGTATCGTGCCAAACTCTCAAAAGAAGTGCTTTCTCTCCGATCGCTTCGCTAGAAGTAAATAAAAAAATAAACGCTCCCTAGTTTGTCTCGTGTCTCTCTCCCGCTGCGCTCGCTGGCATTAACACAGCGCCGGCGAAGAAAGCCGCAGTGAGGAAGGTCAAGAGGACGGCACTCTCCAGCAGAGCATGAAGGCTTCGGGGCCCTCAATACATCCAGGCAGCCAATAAAACCCACAGAAAATATGAGCCACATCATACAGCACTTGATAATAAAACCATCTGCCAAAAGTGGGGGGGGGGGGGGGGGGGGGTGGGGGGGGGGTGTGTATATAAAAAAAAAAAAAACACCCATCAGCCACCATTTTCCCCTTAAAACAAAAAAAAAAACAAACAAAGCCGGTTATTATAGAAATAAAGAAGTTTTTTTTTGTAAAAAAGACGTTACACGGTCCAAAAAAATTAAAGTTGTACAATTGTCAACCTATAATACGGACGTTTTAGTCATTTCAAAAGTCTATTAAAATAATGTCAACACATCCTTATTCACTGGCCGTACCTGGATCAATGCACCCACACCCCATAAACCCGTACCTCTTCATCTATCTGCCATCCAATCCCGAACGCCCCCCCCACCCCCCACCCCCCCCCCCGCCCCCTTCTCCCTAGACAAGAATCTCATTGCTTTAATTATATATTTCCCGCGGTATTGACCTATACTTCACCGTCCGCGATGCCACATCATTAAGAGCCAGCCGAGTTTGAAATTGGTCAACATATTTCACAAATGACCTCCACACAAGAGGCGCTCGCCTTCCTCAGCAACTTCACCCCCACTGTTCCGGCGTATGGGGGGGGGGGGGGGGGGGGGGGGGGGGGGGGGGGAGGCGGGGTGTTGCGGGAGGGATAGCGATAATTTCCCCGTGAATCCTTCCTGTTTTTTCTCGGATGCAGAAGAAAAGGAGACGCCGGAGAGAAGACTTTTTATTACACTCCATGATTTAATGTGCCGGTTCAACCACCTACCAACCCACACACACTTACCTACCCACCTAATCACCTACCTACCTACCTACCTACATACTAGTCGATTTATATTCCTCTCTTTCTGGCTGTTCGTTTCCCCCGAAAAAGCAGAAATGTCATGGAGAAAAAGATGCCGTTTTGTTTGCAGCGGGTGCGCCCCCTGCCTAATACGTCGCTTCCTCATCCTGTGAAATGATGATCAATGATCTCTTATTTAGACATAAGCTGTGCACGACTGTCAGAGAGAGAGAGAGAGAGAGAGAGAGAGACAAGTACAGAAACGGTTCATATAATGTGTAATTTGGGAAATTTGTAGCGAGGCTTCACCCTGGAATGGGTTCCGCACGAGTTCAGCAGTCATTCATGTTTTTTGTAGAAGAAGCGTTTCTCTAGCGTATACATTTAAAACTCTATAGAGATACAGGAAACAAGTGGTTTGTTACAACAATGATTCACATCCCAGTCACAAGCAGCTACCTCACCGGGGCCCCCAGTGAAAGGCCCTTCACCCCATAGTACCGTTTACCAATGTCCTAATTGAGAAGCAATTTACATTACTTGAGAAACAATAGACCAAAGTGATTCATTTTTCCCGAAGACCAAAACCAATCGATAATCACTGTCACCAATGGTGATTATTGATTTACATTAGATGACCAGTGATTGCAAAATATACAAGATGGGAACAAAGTGGAGGTAATAAACAAACAAATCATTGTTGACAATGGTCTTATTAGAACATAATAATCACTACTGTTTTTTCCAGAATATTGATTGATTATTGATTAGAAACAAGCACTGATTATTGATGAACAATAATCGTGATCAATCTATCAATCGGAGCAACTCTGGAAGTCATGACACTGGAGGTTTTCTGCGTTCACCACACAATCACTTTCAACGATATTTCCACTATACAAGCAGTCTCTAAGCCTCAGTTGTTCTTTGATTATTGATTTATTAAGATCACTCTGGTCTTAAGAATCGCCATCATTTTTAAATACCAATCTTATCCAGCCAGATGTTGTAATGCATTTTTTTGGGGGCAGATGTTCAATACTGTCCTGCTTGCATTACAAATCTGCAATTCTGCCAATAGAGGTTTTTTGTGGCTTCATTTAAAAAAAAAAAAAATGGCTCTCGACACTTCTCTTACCGTTACACATCACTCTCGCCAACTCTGACTATAGGCTCGTTTTTACAGAGTTTCTGTCCCTCTATTCGCACTCTTACTGCGTCCAGGCTGAAAAACTCGCCACGGGACTCTTTCATGCTGCAGCTTGGCCTTTCACCGGCCGAGACTCAAACGCTCGGGCTAAATGGGGAGGACTCGCTAGAACACGCTGCTCTTTAGTGTGCGCTTCAGTCAATAGCCTGTACACGCAGGGAAACGCTTTAAGAGGAGCGCCAAAACCCGCGATATTAATAGCCCGGCCACAAGCTTACCGGGGTGGGGGGGGGGGGGGGGGGTGGGGGGGGGGGGGGGGGGGGGGGAGGGGGGGGGGGGGGGGGGGGGGGGGTGGGGGGGGGGGGGGGGGGGGAGGGGGGGAAAGGGGGGGGGGGGGGGGGGGGGGGGGGGGGGGGGGGGGGGGGGGGGGGGGGGGGGGGGGGGGGGGGGGGGGGGGGGGGGGGGGGGGGGGGGGGGGAGGGGGGGGGGGGGGGGGGGGGGGGGGGGGGGGGGGGGGGTAGTGGGAGGAGGCTTTGGTCTCTTCTCGGACCATCCGGGGATATAAATCTACACTCTGTAGTAGACACATGTAGTCCTTCCAAGAAACAAATATATATATATATATTCATGTGTGTGTGTGTGTGAAATGGAGTGTTGGAGGCCACTACCAGCAGAAGATTAATCATCTTAAACACTCCTGATGAGGAGAAATGCCCCCCCCCCCCCCCCCAGTGGTTTAGTGCAGTGTGTCTCGTGTCCAGTGTCCCTCTTAGAGCTTATAATCATCATTCCTCCGAGTAGAATCTCTTCAGCACATCGAATCCCTTTTTTCCCTTCTTCAGGACTGAACCGAGATTCAATTCATTTCCTTATTTTCTCCGAAAATGGGAGAATCCCCCTCTCACTCTATCACTCTCCCCCTCATTCTCTCCCAATGTCACTAATTCTCTGTGTACTGAAGGAGAGAAAGAGAGTGAGAGAAAATACTCTCTCATTCTCACTCTCATTCTCTCGCTCGCTCACCTCTCTCTCTCCCTCACACTCTCACTCTGTCTATCCGTACCCCTACATACTAGACAGCGAGAGATGAAGGTTAATGGATGGATGGATGGATGGATGGATGGATGGATTGTCTATTTGTCTGACAGACAAACTCATCCATCCATCTATCCACCGGGATCTTCCACCCTCAAAGCAACGTGGTTCTAACAAACGCTGATGTTTCCGAGCCGTAAACAAAAACATTAATGTGAGTTATTACACTTGCGCCGTAAACAAGCATGTCGGAAACGTCTTAGCCGTGCTCTTCACAGACGCAGAGCTGTTCCTGGCAAACACCTAGTGAAGTGCGCTAATTAAGTGTGGCGTAGGCGTGTGAGGTGGGGGTGGGGTTGGGCGTCTGGGGTTTTGGGGGGGGGGGGGGGGGCCGGGGGGGGGGGGTTTGTTTTGGAGGGCCGACTACGGTAATGAGTTCCATGAAGAGCAGACCCTCATTATCTTGTTTCGGCTGCTCAAGTGTCTCTGCCAGTGATGGGGATATCTGGCGGATTTCTGAAACACCATCAACACCACCCTAACCTGCCCACCCGCACCCCCCACCCACATCCGCACCATCATCATCATCATCAGCTCTAAACATCTCACCTCTGTGACAAGACAATGCAGGAAGACGGGCCACACATTATAAAACAAAATTGCCTTCAATTGCGTGCACACACACACACTCACACTAATTATCTCAGTCAGCAGAGAACTGGAAGGCAAAACAACCTGCAGGAGAGAGAGAGAGAGAGAGAGAGAGAGAGAGAAATACAGCGTGTGTGTGTGTGTGAGTTAGAGAGAGAGACCGCGCTCGGGCTGAATGGGCCGATTGATGAGTGTGTGTTCAGTATTCATGCAAGCGAGAGGAGACGCGAGCAAAGTGAAACTCTACCGCTCACACACACACACACCCGAGCAACGGAGCAAACGTTTGTTTGTTTGTGTGTGTGTGTGTATGTACCACTGTTATTATATTGACATATAATTAATCTTTTTTTCTTTGTGTTTGCTTTGTGTGCATTGCATGTTTAGGTGCAGGGAAATAAAAACAACCTTTCACACACACAAGTGAACAGTGGCTTACACAACAGGTGTGCAACAGTAGACAAAATGCACTGTTCAGTAATTTAATTTAAAAATTATATATATATATATATATAAATTGTTTTGGAATATTAAAAGTGACACTGCAGATTGTGAAAGACCATTATTATCACGTGAGCAATAAATAATAACGAGCAATAAACAAGATGCTTTTCTTATCATAAAGACCTACAAACAAAAAAGTGATGTTAATTGATTAACTACAAACACCAGTATGCAAATCAAACCACGCTGGCTTCTCAGGATCGAGGAGGCGGAGCTTGTAAAAGCTTGAACCGGGATATATTGTTTTACACTCATCAAATATATTATTTGAACCCCAAATCACTTTGGCCTGTATTGTGTCCACTATTGCATGTAATTGGATATAAATCACACACTCTCTCTCTCTCTCTCTCTCTCTGCAGCCAGCTGAAGATGAGTGACGTACCCACACTGCAAGCATGAGAGAGAGAGAGAGAGAGAGATATGTGCTTCTTTGTGTTCATGACCCCGACGTAACCCTGACACACCGCTGACCCGACGTCCCGGTTCACTACACACCGTCACTCAACTGGAGCCGAGGAATCTGGACTTGGTGCTAACATTTAAGCGTGTACAATTTTCACATTTTACTACTTTTGCACTGTAATTAATAGAGTAGAACGCACTAATTATTATTAAAAAAAGGTACAATTATTTATTGGATTTGCAATTCTAATGATCATTTCCTTTCTACCCTTCTACCTCCTACATCTACTGCATATCCTGGTAGGCATGATCATTACCCAGAGGGACTTTCAATGATTTCATGTCCCTCAGAGCGCAGGGTCAGCCATGATATGGCGCCCTTGGAGCACAGACCCCAACTACCAACATCAAGCTGGGATATGCAAAGAAAGAATTTCACTGTGCTGTAATGTATATGTGACAAATAAAGGCAATTTATATATATATACACACACAGATATAGATAGACACACATACATATCCATATCTAGCTGTCTATAAAAAATACAAAAAAAAGGGAAAAAAAATCATAAATTTTTTCCCAATCCAAGAGACTTCACAGCAGCTCGTTGGAGTTGCTCCAACTGTAATCTGATTGATCCGATTGCATTTGAGACTCGGATGTAGAATACGTAAAGTGATTCTAGGAGGAAAAGCACAACTTTGATCCAACACAGAAAACGCACTGAGTACAAGTTAATCATACAATAAGCTCAGTATCTCCCATTTCGTGTGTGTGTGCGCAACGTGCTCCTACTGGCACCACCAGCTGCATCGTCTCATAGTGCTTTAGCCCCCTCACACACAGACACTCGCGTCCCGGCGGTTCATCGGGCTCTGGTGGCCTTGTCCATTGTCTCTAACTTTAAGCTCGCGCACTGAATCTGAACGCACGAATGCTGTACTTGGCATCACGGCCTGCATTTGAGAAATCGACATGCGTGTGGAAATATCAGATCTCTCTCACACTTTGGTGTTCCGTCATACAGCGCTCCATATCTTCCTGTTTACTACTTGTTTGAGGGCCGCTGATAGCAGTTGTAAACGTCATCCGGGCTTTTGTGCAAATACTCCCGTGCTACAGGATACGCTCGCCGCTTAAAGTAATCCGGCCCTCCAAATATCCCAAATATTATAGCGACAGTGACGGAGTCGAGCGCACCCGCCAAACACGCCACGTGACGCTATGCAAGTGGCTCCCTCTCTGGTGAGACGCTTTTTCTTTATGTCTGTCATTGTTCTGTCATTCTTTTTCTGGAACCCGGGGCCAAAAAGCGGGAATTTTTTCCCCATTCCGTGCCTCACAGTTCGGGCCTGTGAGCGTCCGACATGCACATACGGCGAATCCGCGAATCGTAGCGGGTCCGGAGCGGATCGCCATCGCATACCTCCCGAACCCCGCACGCGTTCGGAATTTCGGGAAATCCGCGGCGTTCCCGCCCCGTCGGGAATGACCGGGGAAATTTGACGCGTCGCTGTACGGCCCCGCGTTCGAGTGGATGCGTCACATGTGCGTGTCGCGCGTAGGCGAGATGGAGTAGGTCACAAAGATATGACGACCCCGTGTCCAATTTTTCATGTTTGCTCCACGGGGCAATGTGACGTGGAATGGATCATTTGATGATGTCGCGTGCGCCGCTGGCCCCGCCTCATCCCGAAAATGGGCGTTTTTGGTGTCTAAAGACTCGTCTCTCCGAAAGAGCTAGCTCTTTCGAAGGGACCAGGCTGTAAGGGGGTCGCACCCGGAGCTGAGCTTTGCATGGGCAAGCATCGCTCACATTTTCTTCAGGAAAGATCCCGTGTCTAGTTAAACTAATTCCAATTGACGGGTGGGAGACGTTTTCCTAATAATTGATAAAGCTTATTATAACAGAATAGCCCTGGCGCAGTTCTTCTTCCAGTACCGCAATTCAGGTCCCCGTACCGTATTTACTCCGTCGCGCGTCAGAACAGAGCTGCTTCCATTATTCACCATCCATTTTTATCCCTCCCTTCACAACAGAGTCGTATTTAAGCGGAGGATTAGTACTTTTAAAATGTCAATTAACCGCTTTTAACAGCATCCGGGGGTCGACGAGAACGCCTTTCCGCCGAGAGATAAACGGCGGCGGATCTTTGTGTGTCGAGAGCTTTACCGGCCGTCTTGACTCGTTTGTGTGCACGCGTCCGATAAATGGCATTTGAACAGAACAGTCAAAAGAAAACAGACGCTCCCTATAAAGGCGTGCTAATCAAAGCCCGGCGCTTTAAAAAGTCTTTTATCGTACGTCGGGTTCCGACAAAAGCGTCGGCTTTAAGGCCGCGGATTCTCGAGCAAGAGCCTGCGAACGTTAGCGCGGGTAATAAAGCGTCTTTTGCTTAACGCCAGCGGCGTTTTAATCTTTCTTTCTTTTTTTTTTTTTTTTTGGACGGTGGCATATGTGAACACCTAATGCGAGTTACGGCGCATTCTTGGATTTCTAACCCGCCGATTATTGTTTTTAATGAAGGACCATCTGCCAGGTCTCAGCGAGCAAGCGGCAAAAGCGCCGGAGCGTGGACAAGGATAATTACCAGCGTCCTCGGCACGGAGAGTGCCCAACCCGGTAAACGTGTCCCCCCCCCTTATGAATTTTTTTTTTTTTATTGCCTTTTTAAAACATATCATATTTACTTCAGGACTGCTGAAAAATAATATTACCGATAAAGCACGCCGTATTAACGACTCCGGGCTGATGATTAGGAAGAGAAAGTGTCACAAATATAATATTATTTAAATTTGAAATAAAAAAAACTTTTTTTTTTATGTGTTTTTGCAATGTCAATATTATTTTTGGCAGTAGAAAAAAATTTAAAAAATTAAAAATTATATTTAAAATGGAAGTATTGATTTTGTTCCGTTCTGATTCGACATTTATTTCCAAACACAAACAAGCATATCTAGATAAAAAAATTGAAGACTTTTTTCTGTAAAATTGTGTGTGTATTACCTCTCCTCTGTCCTCGTTTTTCATACTTTTTTTTGTGTGTGTGTTGCTCTTGGTACCACGACGCTTGACCTTTCCAGCAGATGTGTGCACATATTGAACTCGTGCAATCAATGTGGAAGCTAAACAGTGTGAGGGCCGTTTGAGGGAAAAGGAACCTTGACCCCAGTGAATGATGCCCAGGGCCAACACACACACACATGAGAGAGAGGGAGGGAGGGAGAGATAATGGAGTAAAACGCTCCTCTATGTGTGTGTGTGTGTGCAGATCAATACAGCTTGCTGAAGTTCATTTGTTCGCAGTAAGTCACTGGAGTAAAACGCTCCTGAGGTTACAGGACGTGTTCATTCTCACACTCGACACGACATCATACAAACATGGAGGAGAATGAGAACGTACAGGAGAGAAACATACACATATAATGAATATTATGTAATAATTATATATGTGTGTGCCACTTTTATTTAAACATTGACTCACAACAGTGAACAAATGTAAACTCATATATATATATATATATATATATCCTTCCAAAACTGAGAGAGGTATTTGCTTGCATCCATTTTCATCAATTTTACACAATACCACACTTTAACGCATAAGTGTGCACAAAATACATCATTGAATGTAAGTTTGATTTATTATATATAAAGAATACATGGTAAATCCACGTGCCTCATTTTCACACTTATTTTGACATTATCAATGTTAAATGTTGTATATTATACTAAAGAATGATCCGACATTTATTTTTCATTTACAAAAACATGAGGACCTCACAAATGCATTACAAAAATGTGTTTATGATGGTGTGACGATTATTGGAAAATGAATCCAGTCCAGAAATGGACATTAGAGCAATTTGTAATGAAATCCTGCTATTCATTATTGTCTCGTGTGTGTGCATTTAATAGAATACAATCACATAAGTAAATGTACATGGAATAGAAAAGTAATTCTTAGTATTAACAGCATGCAATCAATGAGTTCATCACTGACCCTCATTAGCATGTAACTAGAAATGGATTAAAAAGCACAGGGAATGTGATCTAGCATGCAGTTTTTGGAAGCGAACCAAATGTAACAATTACGTACATTAAGGAAATTAAAAAAAAAAAAAAAAAAAAAAAAAAAAAGCTGCAGTGTTAAGGATTACATGGTATGATAGTTATTATTCATAATGTCGGTCGATACATTTCTTTAGACCTGATGGAAAATACCCGAAAGGTTACACCAGGAAACGTCCTTTTTTTGCGTGTGCGTGTGACGATAAAATCGACAATTTCACCGCAGATATAATATCGATTAATTGCAGAGTGTGCGCCTCGGCTCGCTCGTCATCAACCCGAGCAAACGCAGGAGACAGGACGAGGCTAAATATTAACCCGGAGCGAGTATGTGTGCGAAATGCGATGCGGCTGCTCGCCGTGCGTCAAACGCCGCGCACATACCGACACACGCAAACACGACTATTTAGCGTAGAACTAAGTGTCGCCGTATATCTCGTCCCCCCCGCCAACACAAAGATGATATCTCTCCACAGGAGCGTTTGTTTAAGTCATCACACTGCCTCAGCACGGTGTAAATAATCTGATGGGTGTGAAACGAATCAGCAAATCGTAGAACCAAAATCATCGACGTGTCCATAAACGAGATAAATTCCACGTGACTTGATAATATCGAGCATCCTGCTTTGGAGGTTTGTTTTAGCTTAGCACAGACGCCTTCCCGCTAACTGTGCCCCTTTTTTTTTTGTTGGCGTATTTTGTTGAAACTTTAAAATGTAGTTTTATTCATAGTTATTCCGACGCCTGACTGATTCCCAAACACGTCATAAAGATTCAAAGTCACACTTATGCTAGCTGACAAACCTGACTAGCATAAGTCCAAGCGAAAACTCCCACGTTATAAGATGTACAATTACTTTCAAATGAAAATGTCATTTTAAGAAGCCAACACTTGCCTGGTTCCCGCTTTACAAGTTTAAATTGTAAGTTTATGAGGGTCAAAAGAAAAAGTATATTGAAAGTTTTGCAAGGTCCTCATATATAGCGGACAAGAAATAAAGAATGTATGAGGTCCTCCTATTTTGATTATACTAAACGAATTTATATGAGGACCTCACAAATTCTTAAGTATTTGAGAAATAAGAAAAAGAATAATATAAATTCGTTATCATACGCAGGGTTTTTTGTGATTGTAGAAACTTCCTGAATGCTAATAAATATGTTTGTGGGTGGTTGTTCACAATACCACCTGACACCTTTAGTTTATACTGCCTGTTGGTCAAGGACTCGAATTCCTGACAGACAGCTTTGTTAGTTTAAATGGCCTGACACATTTATCTATTGACCTAAACTAGAATGTTAGCCCTTAGCTAACGTTCCTTAGTGAAAGAGGTGTAAATTTATCATCTGCTTTTAGGAATCCGGGTGCATCGCAGCATGCCGCTGTTGATTATTATCCCGAGTTCAGACAACCTCGGTGCTCTACTCCCAAGTGCTGGGGTTTCCCCTTTGGCCTCTTTTCATTCACAAACCTGAACGCTGTGGATTTCCCAAAGCGAAGCTGTGTGCTGCACATGTGCAAGTTGTTTCAAGGTATTACTGCCAGGAGTGTGATTGGAAAGCTAAACACATTAGCTGTGTTTTTTTTTTTTTTTTTTTTTCCCCCTCTCCCAGGAGGATAAAACGAGCTCGCTACTCCTGACACCCAAATTCATTAGCCTCAGCTCTTTCTTTTAGAGATGAAGCACAGAAAACAGCAAAGTGATCATAACAGGCTTACACAAGGGCTTAATCTCTGTGGAATTTTAAAAAGCATAGGGGGGGGAGAGGGGCAGGGGGGGGGGGGGGGGTTTCAAAAAGCAGCCACTCATCTCATTTCATGTCCAGCTGTGAAGGCTGCGCAATCATGATACTCCCTCCAATCAGGCACAAGGCAAGGTCTGGATGTTCCGAGTGCCGTGACCTCAAGAACAGGTGAATGCCACCATGTTAGTGTGTTTGTATGGACAGATTTGCTTTTCCTATCCTGCTAAGTCTAAAGTTTTTTACAAACAAACTGCAATTATATGAAATAATTTGCGAGGTCCTCATAATTAAAAATTTATATAAATAATATATATTAAAAAGCTAAAGGAAATCTGTTCATTTCAGACGGCAAAAAAGAAGAAACAAAAAAAAAGGTGCTGATTGAAGATCAGTCGCTGTTTACACTGTTTAAGGTAGATTGGTGCTGGTTTGGTTTTTATCCCTCAATAAAATATATATATATATATATATATAATTTTTTTTTCTCTTCTTCAAAGGGCCTTCCCTGAAAAGGGTTCTGAGGGCTCAAGGGCCCTTTGGACCTGGAGTCGAAGCACAAACTGGGACATGCAAAGAAAAATTGTAAGGGTTTTTTTTTTTTCTTTTGGGGTTATTTTGGGAAGATAACTGGGAAACACTCTATGCCTCCTTTACCTAGTGGTGAAATAGCCAGACACAAATACAGCCCAGTTCTGTTATTTAGCGCGATGCTGGTAAGAGTCACAGAGTCAAACGTATCCAATCACATGAGTTAATGACGCATGGCCCCGTGACGCCGTGGTTTATCGGCATTGCGGTAGCGGGGGCTATTCAGGGTGCAGGGTCAGTCAGGCAGAGGACATGTCTGTTAGGACAACATGACTCGGGCACGCACCTACCGAAAAAGGCAAAGGCCGTATGGAGGGGGAGGGGGCAAATCTGGAGCCGAGTCGAGATGAGGTCCAAGTGGTGTTACTGGCACGGCAAGGTTAGAGTCCATTATGGGCCGGTTTGGGGGGGCAAAATGTAAGCTTTCGAATGTACTTTAACTGTCTACTTTTCATTTAACACGATTGTGCGTTGAAAAAAACATGCAATAATAAAAATAAAGATCTAGCCTAACGCGTCCCCATCTCGAATGCACTGTATACGGTCATGTACGTTGCGTCACAGTGATATGTAGTTACAACTGGCCCTCCGAGGAACACCAAGACTGTGAAACTCATTATGAATAACGGGGGGAAAAAAAACACTTATACTGTCTTATGGAACATGGCGATTCCGCATATAGTGTTTGATGTGCGACGTCGCCTCATAACACAAAACACGCGGTGCTTTTTCGCTTTCACATCTTTCTTGGCCTTCAATCCGCATCAGTTTTTTCACTTCCTGGACATTTTGGGGCCGAAATTTCTCACCTTGGACAAAGCGGCCATGCGGGACGCGCTGCACTCTAGTGGCGGGATGCCGTCACTTGGATTTAGCATTGACGATAAACTCCATCTCCCACAATGCATTCGACCACGTTACCCGCAAAGTCATTAAATTAATTGATTTAGATCATTTAAAAGTGGCCTAGCCTTATTTTACGACAATCGTACACCTTTTAAGCTCTTGCGGGCCACATAAAACGATGTAGCGGGCCACATTCGGGCCTCGAGTTTAAATTGTGACATAAATATATTATTGAGGGCGAAATCGCACTTTGTTTGATAAATGCGCTCCGAAGAAAAGACGCAAAAGCAAATCCGCGGGAGGGGAGGCAAAAAAAAATGGAATTTATCCGAGAGGTCGTACCACATGAGAGCCCGTGCATGAGTGGGATGCTGGTGTACAAGAGATCTTCATTGTTACTTTACAGCCTCTGGAGATCGGCGACGTGTCCTTTGGCTTTACCCCGAAGAATGTTTTATTCTCTTTCCGTCCTCCATCACATTGTGGCCTCGACTCTTGGGCTGACAAGACTGGCGAGAGATGCTCTTTCCCTCTTGTCTCTTGACGTCGTCCCACCGCCTCCTCGCTTTCACTCTTAAATAGATTACCTCAAGGACCATTACCCCTTTTTTTTTCCGGGGGTCGCCCGCACCCCATCCCACCCAGATCAACGGGGGCCTTGTTTGGCGTCCCTCGTCGCTTCCCGTGAGAAATCGAGCACACTGATGCTCTTCATAAAAATCTCCCAAAGAGGCCCAGAAACAGACGCACAAGTCGACTGGTGCTGCCCTCTCGCAACAAAGGTGGAATTAGAGCCACACATCTCCCAGTGAAACGCTGAGGAGGCCCGGAGGCTGAACGCTATTCGCCGCTCCGCCCGTTAGCGTCCGCGGGTTAGGCATTTATAACAATGCTCTTTATAAGCTCCATACGGGCCTCCCACTGCTGGTGAAAGCGAAGCATACCGGAGTCTATTGCACGTCAAGCGACGTTTGATTTAGAACCTTGCTGGCCTCGTCTACGAGCACGGAGCGACACTTGCGCAAAGATAACCGCAACAATTTCCAGGAGTCTCGGAAACGACTCGCCGATCGATACGGACCCGCGTGCCGGAAGACTCGAGTTTACTCAAGGGGGATTGATTACACCTTAACTAGGGCCCGCTTACGTTGCGTTATCTTGAAGCGGCGACAACACAGGTGCATGCCGACGGTCCGGGGACTGCCCAAATAGAATCCGAAAATCACTTGGACTATCAAGCGCAACAATCACTATAAATGTAAAAAAAAAAAAAGGGGGGGGGGGGGGGGAAGGGAATTACCATGAAAAAACGCTGGAAATTGTTTGTATTTGGTGGCCTTTTAATATTTGTGGTATAACAAACCCCGCAAAAAAATATTGTTTGTCTCAATTTTACCATTATTATTACTTTTAACTGTTGATTATTGGTTCGGTTTGCAGAGAAAACCTTATTGACATTTTTGTTTTATTTTTTATTACTCAATAAAGTCAGTGCGGTTAAAATGCAGTTGCGTTAATAATTATAACAAAACAAATATCAAAAATAAATTTAAAATAGGCCAAATGAAAACCTTCAACGCAACCCGCATTCCTTCGCGACGTCGTTTCTTTCTCTCCGTTATAAAAGAAATAAACTTGCCGCTTCATGTTTAGTGATTTTTTTTTTTTTTTTTTTTTTTTTGGTGGTGGAATTTCAAATCGAGCACCGTGATGCACAGATCCGGCATTTAAAAACGTCCGTGTAGAAACTATTAATACTTTTGCTTTTTCATATTAATATGCATAAAGTAAAATGAAGTGAAAGCACTTTATGCAAATGTTAAAAAACCATTCACTTGTTGTTATGTATATATATATATATACATAACAACATGTCGATGTACATCTTTTCCAAAGACTCCTTCACCCACACAAATATACATCGAATCGCAAAATATTGTATCGCACTGCGACATTGTTGTTGCTGACGGCGTCTCATTTCTCACTGTGTATCGAGACGAGACGGTGTTCTAGGCTACGTGTGACAGAATGAGGCCAAACGCAATCCCGAGACCCCGGGGCCGCGACGACATTTTATTAATGCCAAGACGGCGAACCCTTCCAGCTCTGCGATTTTACTCGTAACGAACCTTCGATCTTCTCGCGTCCGTTATTACGGCGGGACCGCGAGGGAATTCCCGGGAGTTCCCCCGGCGCCGGGTGCGGCGCGGCGCAGACTCGCCTCTTTAAAGATGCTAATGGAGGCAGAGTGGAAGCCTGATTAGAGGGACACGTCCCTCCTCGGAGACCAGAGACGCCGCTTCGCCATCATCGCCGGAAAAAGAAAGGAACAGAGGGTCCCGATAGCGAGCGCAGCCGAGACGCTAATCAAATCAAACCTCCTTTTAAACGGTAATCGGAAATACAATGTCAAACGTCTCTCGTATTAAAGGCAAAAACACTCTTTCTGTCTTTCTTTCCTTCCTTTCTTGCTTCGTGACGGAAAGAAGGGATCGTCAGATACAGTAAGACGTGCGATCGGTTATGAGATATTTCAGTCGTTTTTTTCCCTTTTTGTTCCTTTCCCGGCATGCTTTGCTGTGTGTGTGTAGCTATGAGAGAGGAAGCGAACAAAAGCTTATACATGAGCTTATACAGGATCAACAATCTCTACACAGTGATTGTGGAGGCCTTTCGTAGTGAGATAGAGAGCGAGAGAAAGAGAGAAATATTCGCATGCAAGTGGAATTAAAAAATAAAAACATCACCACTTTACTGAGAGGAAAGAAAAAAAAACTCTCTTTTTCCTGTCTTTTTTGTTTCCCAATTTTTCTTTCTCGCCATAGTTCATTGGGAAACAAAAAAGTGGGTAAGAAAGGAAAGAGAAAGAAAACAAGAACAATTGGGAAGGAAAGGAGGAAAGAATCAAAGGAAGGAAAGAAAGAGGTAGAAAAAGAAAGAGAAGAAAAATAAATCTTTTCTCCCCCCCCCCCCTTTTTTTCTTTCTCTCCGTATTTCGTTCTTTCCCAATTTTCTTTCTTCCTTCCCCCATTTTTCTATTTTCTTCTCCCTCTTTCTTTCTTTCCCATTTTTCTTTTCTTTCTTTTTGCCTCTTCCATTGTACATCCATCAATCCCTGCCTCCCTTTCTTCAAATGTCTAAGAAGGGAAAAGAACAATGGAAACTGTGTCTCTCTCTCTCTCTTAGCGTGATATTTTATTGACTTTTGATCAAATAAACTTTTATTACATGTTATTCTGTAAATGTTGCAGTAAAAAACAAACTGGTCATTTTAAACAGTTTATCTCTCACAACGAGAAAATCTGTCTTTTACACACACACGCGCACACACACAAATAAGCACGCACAAATGCACGCACGCACGCTCGCGCAACAAACACACGCACACACATGCACGCGCACACACTAGGGTAGACCAGATGTTTGAACATTCCGTGGGTTTGAGTGTGATCTTTTCATTTGAGTAGCAGGAGTAAACAGCACTGATCCCGTATCAGTATCAAAGCGTCTCCGGTTTGGAGAAAGTCAGAGAAATATGAAAGAGGGGATTCACTGATGATGAGATATTAATGCATAGTTAAATAGAGAGAGAGAGAGCGGAGGATGAGATGGGAGGGGTGGGGGGGGGGAGTCCTTCTCTTTATGTAAACGAAATGCATAAATATTCATCAAGATCCCACGAGAGTTAATTACCAGTAACTTCCCAAACCTAATTGGCTGAATTTTACCATTTCTTCTTCTTTCTGTTCTCTCCTTCTCTCACTGTCTGTCCCTTCCTTTCTCTCTCTCATAATCTATCCTGTAAATATTCTCCTCCTCTTCCACGAGCTGCCAAGGTTTTCCGGGCCGATGCTTAATTTCAGCATCTGCTCCAGCTGGCACGCCAGCACACGCCAGCACACGCCAGCACACGCCAGATTTTACAAATCGCTAATTCCTGATATTTGGCTGGACTAATTACAATCGGATAAGTAAGAGAAAAGGTTTGCTTAAAGAGAGCAATGTGTCCCTGCGGCCGAGAGGAGGAGCGCTCCCGCACACCTCCTGTCCCCGATGTTGGGGGGGGACGGGAAATGATCGTCCGTGCCGGAATTCTGTGCATCGAGCGATCGTGCCGCGCGTGTTTATTAAGTCGTCTTTTCAGCTGGAGATTTCAAAACCGGGATTCAGTGCTGGATTTCAGTTTTCCAGGAAGAACAACTTTATTGGCGTTACTGGTGTTGCTTGCGTTACTAACGTCAGTAACGCCAGTAACATCAAGTCAAGTCAAGTCATTTCAACCACATATAGCTGACGCAGTACACAGTCTCGTCCTCAGCATTGACAACAACACAAGAGGTTTGTTATATGTTGTTTTGTGTAAGCACCGGGGTCCTGGAGAAACGTTGTCTCATTTCACCAACACAATAAAAAGTTTGCACCAGGTTGCACACGATGCACTTTATGTAGCGAGGACAAACAGTCTCAACAAAAACTGTCTTGTGTTGTGAACACAGCGCAAAGACACATGCACAAACGCAATATAATAGAACACTTTGCTGCTCAAATTGTTCGTTTGCACACTCGCCAAAACACAATACAAAAAACAACAACAACCCAGTGCAAAGTATTTCAGTGATAACATTTTGCACACTATACTGCTCTCACTGACATACAATACACATGTGAAGGACAGTAATGAGGTAGATAATAATAATATAACATAACAGTGGATGGTGTGTGAGTGTACGTGTGAGTCCAGGTCCAGTTCTATTATTATTATTATTTATTATTATTATTATCTACCTCATTACTGGCCTTTACTACTGATGGCAATATGCAATAGTTTTTTCCCTCAAGCCATCAGATTTCTCAACACATGTAACGCCAGCAACGTCAATAATGTCAGTAACGCCAGTAACATTACTGATGTCGCAGATGTCGCTGCCGTTACTGGAGTTACTGATGTTGCTGGCGTTACTGCCGTTAATAATGTTACTGCCATTACAGGCATTACTGATGTTAGTGGCGCTACTGACATTTGTTGACGTTACTGACTAGTAAACACCTGCATCTGCAATCGTATCTGATTCTCTACACACACAGTGAGCGTTTCCTTCTGCGCACTCATTCGCTCACAGACTTTCTCTACACAGCACTCTGACCCATAATGAATTTAAATGAACACACGCACGCACAATATCGCATGTATAAAGGGATGTGATAAAACACAGCACTGAGTGATGCAGGTTAAAAGGAAACGCCTCCAGCGACTCGTGACCTCTCTGGGGGGGTTTTGGGGGCGGGTCGTGAGATGGGCGCGTGACAGCCGAGCCGATAGGCGTTTAATTACGCGCCGGTCAAGAGATATAGATTACGGCCGTGGAACCTGCAGCGTTATGACAGCATGACAGTCAGCAAAAAAAAGTGCACTGTGGGGTGACGTCCTGCCTCAGAGAGCGTACACAGCGTTTCAGCCCCTCGTACGGGACACGCCGAGTCGTTGGGAATAAAACACACACACACACACACCGAGCAATTAAATAACACACTCCTGTGGGAGGGATATTGGAGAAAGGAAATGATAAGTAACAAAAAAAAGCCTATGTATTAAATTCTTTTTGAAAAAGGGAAACGAGTGGAGTTTCCAGGAGGACGCCTGCAGCGACGCGCCGCACTCGCTCACAGCCTACATGTAAATCCCACTCTTTGTATTTAATGCTTACACATAATGAATGTATTTAATACACTAAATAATTTTGTGGAGAAAATGCATGCGGTCCATATTATATTTATAGATAATGCTTATTTTATTTTACATACGCCAGAGTTTATAAGAGAAATAATGACAAGAGCATTTTATACAGATAGAATGTAATATAAAATAGTTGAAAAGATTATATTATATTAGATTATAAAGCAACAATGTAAACCAAAATCTAATCTATTTATGCATTCCTCTCTCGCTCTCTCTCTCGCTCTCTACACAGTGATCATGGAGGCCTTTCATGGTGAAATAATCGCATGCAAGTGGAATTAATAGAGGAAAGAAAAGAAAAAGAAATAAAAAGGGGGACAGAAAGAACGTTTCTTTCTTTGTTCCCATACTTTTCTATTTTTTTCTTTCCCCATTTTTAAAAAATGTCTTTCTTTCTTTCTCTCTCTTCACCTTTCCACTTCAATTGTCTTTCTTTCTTCCTTTTCGCATTGTCCATTATTTTTCTCTTGCCCCAACCTTCCCCCCCCCCCTTTCCTTATTTTTTCCTTTCTTTCCTCCTTTCTTTTCCCCCTTTTTTTTTTATATCTTTCCTTCTTTCCCAATTCTTCTTGTTTTCTTTCCTTTCTTACCCACTTTTTTCTTTCCCAATTTCCTTAATTTATTTTCTCCAATATCCCTCCCACAGGAGTGTGTTATATATCTCCACACACACACACACACACACAGCAATTAAAAAAAAGCCTCTTTTGCCCCTTTTTCTTTCTCTACATAAATAGTTTGTTTGAATTTTTTTATTTACTTAAGAGAAAAGAGTTGTTTATCATTTCCTATTAATTGCTCGGTGTGTGTGTGCGTGCGCACTTACAAATGTTAATACATGCTTATTTATTTATTTACATATGTATACCTCATCATTTCTTTCTATTCATTCCCTCTATTTTTTTTGTATTTCTTCTCACGACTATTTCAGACATTTCTCTTTTCTCTCTCTTTCATTCATTAAAAAAAAATAATTAGCAAAAGAGAAGGAAGGAAGGAAAGAAAGAGCAAACCAATTTAACACATTCAAGTCATTCACTGCTCAAGTCATTGAATACAAATGTTACTATTTACATTAATTGGCTGATTGATTCATTAATCAGTCAATCTACTGGTCAATTACACACAGGCCTGTTCTGTTTGTTTGCACGGATACTTTTGGGGGACGGAACCCGGGGACGCGCGGTGTTTTTATTGTTTACACGATCGCATTCTTATTTATTTATTTATTTATTATTTTTTAATTCGGATAAATAAACGTCACCGACACGAGCTGTGAAAAATGAAAGCGAGCGCGATTCGGACTCGGGAACGCCGGCTGTCCACCTGGACGCTCAGAGATAAGGAGCGTTAATTAACGCGCCCCGTTCTTCAATCCGTATTTTGAGGCGGAGTAATCAAAACGGCCAGGCGCGGATAAATAAATCATTCACTACGCGACAAAGTCAAAAAGGAGTGCGCGGATACGGAGCGAGGCGGCGGCGGCGGCGTCTGAACGCAGCTTCTTTTAAAAGGCTCGAACAAAAGGACGCCTCGGAACGGCGGCGTCGCGCCACTGAGAGGTGTACGATTTTTACGCGTCATGGGGGACAATTCCGTTGGAGGGGAAAGGCGGCGGGTGTGGTGTGGTGGGGGTGGGGTTGAGTGTGTGTGGGGGGGGGGGGGGGGGGGGTTGAGCGAAAAGTGATCCGTTGTCGTGGGTACGGAGGAGAAAGACCTTTACGAGTCTATCGCAGATACGATGTTAGTAAATAACGGTCTTTAATGGCAGTTAAATGGGTGGGGAAGGTTTGACGCTGCCGCTGAGACGTTTGTCGGATGTCGTCATGACATGTCAAATAAAAAAAAAATAAATAAAGAAAACACACACTTTCATCCATCAATCACTGGTGCGATAAAAAAAAAAAAAAAAAAAAAAAACCCTACACTCACACGAGCAAAGCCGAGAAAGGAGAAAATGATTTGCACTGCGTTCCTTCCCAACGCGATTTCTTTTACGGACTTTGATTGATAGATAGATAGGTAGAAAGATAATGGATGGATGGATAAATAGATGGATACCCGACCCCTGACCCCAGTTTGGATTTCCTCATCCATTATCTTTCTACCTATCTATCTATCTATAAATCTATCTACATATCTAACCATGTATCCATCCATCCATCCATCCAACATATCTGTCTATCTACGTATCGGTCTATCTATCCATCTATATCTGCCTATCTATCTGGTGTGAATGTGGCGTGTTGAACAAAAACTACAGTACAGAACCACAGAGGAAAACTGCAGATCTCGGCGTATAATAATTATAATAAAAGATTCGTTTGCTTCCGCGGTCAATCGGAAATCTAACAACAATTCCTCAGTTTCATAATATTTATTATTATTATTTGTATTTTTCAATTAAAAACAGATGTTACGCCTAAGCCGTGTCGGGTGAAGCGACCTACGACGTCACGCTCGGTCACGTACGCGTCTATTCCCGTCGCACTGCTGAGCCTCCGGCGCTGGACTTCTGCCTTTTGCTGTAATTGGCCTGAGCCCTGAGGTGCAGCCTGAAATGGAGAGCGAGCGCCGTTTAAACCGCGGCCGCCCGCCGAAATAAATAAATATAATAAATAAATAAATAAATAAATAAATAAAAAAACATATTCATAGCTTTGGTTGGAACAAAAGCACGTCCAGGTCTCCAGAGCACAGGAGAATGGCACTTCAGCTAAAAGGCGAGGTCGCCTGCCGAGGACCTGCCATTCATCAAACACTTCAACTGGAACTCACTGCCAAGACTGACGGCGCACACACACACACACACACACACACACACACACACACCTAAAATCCTGATTATTAATAAAGTACGTATTTTATTAAATATATTTGGTTTTATGAATCAAAAATCTTTAGGTGAGTTTGGACAATCTGGCTTTTAAAATAGTCAAATATAGTCATATGTAGGTAAATATTTAATTAACATATACATTTATAGCGCCCCCTTGAGCACAAGATTAATAATGTTTATATCACCATTTACATTTACAGTATTTGGCAGACGCCCTTATCCAGAGAGACATAGAACTGAGGGTAGAGGGCCGTTCTCAAGGGCCCGTTTGGACCGGAAGATCACGGGATCAAATCCCACCACCACCACCAGAGTCCAACGCCTTCACCATTGAGCTCCCACCTCCATGTATATGTGACAAATAAAGACTGTTTGAAAGGTAACTCGTTTTTCACTTGGGTGGATGTAATTAGCATTCCCAATTCAAGTCCGGCTACAGGGCAGCAGTACAGCTTGGCTTGGGTGGATGTAAACTGCACACTTTGTGGAACTGGCACATGGGCATTGTTTTTTTTTTTCACGACAAAGCTTGCTTTTCTTTCCCTCCAGCATCTATTAGGTTGCGTCGGTTCTATATAACATTACAGGAAGGACGTCAGTCGGACCACGAGCGGATGGTGAATTTGTTCCGGACATCGTGCGTTGCGTTGAAACGGCCAAAAAAAAAAAAAAAAAAAAAAAAAGAACTTCCTGCACCCTCTTTTTTTTTTTTTTATTTTCCCTCCCGAAAAAGAGAGACTTTTCTATTTTCCACTACCTTTAAGTGGATGGAGCAGTGAATTGAGAGAGCCTTTATTCAGGCTGTGAGAGCAAAACACTGACAGAAGGGACAAAGACTCGTCCCTCCGTCAGCCCTTCTTTATTTGTTGAATGGCCGCTGCCGGGACTTTGAACAGCGGCGATATTTCTGCGGGGCGAGCCGTGTGCGCGTGCATAAAACGAGTCCGTTCCCTCGTTAATTAAGTCGAGTGTTAAAAGCGAAAAACGAGGTTTCGTCTCCCTTGCAAACGTTCCGCAAAAGCGAGATAAAGAAAAAAAGACCAGGAAAATGAAAGAGAGAGAGAGAGAGAGAGAGAGAGCAGTCGAGGGAAGAGAATTCGAGGGAGGCAAGACAGGCTCTGGCGTGTTTCCTCAGCAGCAAGCTTGTCATTATGGACGGCCAAAACAATACTGCTGTGTTGGGATGCAAATGAGACCGGCCCCTCAGCCAACACCATCCTTAATTGTCGGCTTTGATCCGTGGCTAATTCTGCTAATTAGGGCCCCCGCTCTCAGCGCTCAACATTTTTGATTTTGCCTTTGTTGACTAAAGAATTGCACCATCAAAACCTCCCCTGCAACCCCTGTAGGCAAACCCTCTAACCTCCCCTGCAACACGTTTCCTACATGGGAGGTTAAAGGGGTTGCCTACACATCTTAGCCTTTAGGCAACCCCTCTAAGCCCCATGCAACCCCTGTACCCCAGAATCTGCTGGCATCAGTGGTCTGTTTCAGGGGTTCTGCGAGGGCCACGTCATTTCTTAAGTTGGGTTGGTCTGTAACAGAAATTAACAGAACTTCCAGTATCATTGTGGATATTTTATTTTATTGTGACAGACAACAATCAGGGTTTACATCAGTGGTTGTCGCATGTCATCAGAAATCTGTCCAGGTAGAGATTTTCCTAAGGGCTACTGATTGGAAGATGAGAGGTTCCAAAAACCCCCCCACCTCCCCCCCCCGACCCCCACTGATTGGAAGATGAGGGTTCCCCCCCCCAACCCCCCCCCCCCCCCCCCCCCCCCCAGAGATATGAGATACACTGCACTCTAGAGGTGGGGATGCCATCACTTCAAATAAGGCTAGTTGCTTTAAACCGTGCGTGTTGCATGTATTACGGGCGATGTAGTCTATTGTCAACTACTATCTTACCCATTGAAGACAATCCTTTTAAGCTCTTGCGGGCCACAGAAAATGACTCGGGTTTGACGCGGGTTTGACGCCTGTGGTTCAAGCCTCAGTAATCCCAAGCGTTTTAGAAATAATAGCCGGCACAAGATTGCGCATAAGGTGTATAAATTTTTTTCAAATGACATTTTGGCATTTATATCTGTCAGTACTCCAACAGCAAACCTGGGAGGGTGTGGCTTATATAAATACAATGTTGTATTTTGTATAAATATATATATATATATATACACACCGTAAATTTCGGACTATAAGCCGCTACTTTTTTCCTAGGTTTTGAACCATGCGGCTAATAATAAGGTGCGGCTATTCTGCAGATTTTTTCCCAGACCGCTAGGGGCTCTAACCGGAATTAGAATCAAAACTAACACAAAATAAATGCAAAGAAGAAGAATGCGCTAGTTCCTCTTTAGCAGATATAAGTGGGTAGAAGCGGATAGAAGGAGGACAAACTCTATCTTCATTTCTCCTGTGTGTGAAATGATGTCACCTTAACCTTTGTGCACGCCAGCCACCACTCGCACAACACACGCACGCGCGCGCACACACAATACAGCCTCAGCGGTTCTTGATTTTCCCTCTCCCGATATAAGCCCGGTTCACTCTAGGTATGTGCTACGAGCCCGGACGGGGATTGTAGTGTCGCGGACACGGACGCTCGAGATATGTTTATGCCTAACCTTTGTCTGTTCCCGATTCCCGGACTTCCAAGCTCTCCGGTACTCCCGGTACCACGGCGCGCAGAGCGCAAGGCTCCCTAGCCTGTCTGGCCGCTCCGTATGAGCGGCGTCTCCTGAGTTCTTTATTCTAATAAATCCTGTTTTGTATGAATTCCGGATCTCCGCGTCTCTGTGCAGCGTCCACCGTTACACCGTGTTAAAATACAGGTTAGGAAAGGATCTATTTAGGTACATACATGTACATTTACAATTCAAAAGCGGATGCGGCTTGTATGCAGGTGCGGCTTATTTAAAAAAAAAACCCAAAAAATTCATAAATAGAGCAGATGCGGCTTATATGCAGGTGCGCTTTATAGTCCGGAATTTACGGTATATATACATACACACACACACACACACACACACACACTTAATTGCCAATATTTTGTGCAACAAAAAAATATAGTGGCTCAAGATCAATAGAGCTTTTGGAGCCGACTGGGATTTGGTGCAGCTCTCGGAAAGTTAAAGTAAACTATCTTAGTTGTACAAAGTAAAAGAACCATTAGCATTCAATGGAGGGATAAAAGTGTTTTACACGATCTGTCATTTTATTTGTTCTCTAAAGATCCCTTTTTGAAAGATCGCTTCACTACGTTTTGTGCGAGGTTTTTGTTGTTTGCTCTGTATCATTCGTGGCGTGCTGAAGAAGAATTTCTATTGTTTACACAGTGATTTAGTTTTTTAGGAATCTGGACTTGAGTGTTAAACATGAGCAAGTCCAGATTCCTAAAAAACTAAATCACTGTGTATAGTTGCCAAACACTCAAGTGCCCCCCCCCCAAAGTCTGATTGGAATAACTTAAAAAAATTTGAATGCAAATAAAAAAAAAAAAAAAAAAAAAAAAAAAGAAAACCAGCAAGGGGAGAGAAAAATAAATAAATAAGCCGGGGCACGGTGGTTTAGCGGTTAGCATGTTCGCCTCACACCGCCAGGGTCCGGGTTCGATTCCCGTCTCGGCCATGTGTGTGTGGAGTTTGTGCATGTTCTCCCCGTGTCTCAGGGGGTTTTTCTCCGGGTTCTCCGGTTTCCTCCCCCGGTCCAAAAACATGCACGGTAGGTTGATTGGCACCTTGGAAAATTGTCCCTAGTGTATGAATGTGTGTGTGTGTGTATCCTGCCGGATAAAGCGCTAGGACAGGCAGGATACACCCTGGATGGAATGCCAACCCATCGCAGAAGATAAATAGACACTTCCTTTAGTTCCCTTAACTACACAAAGAGCAATATGTTTGCATTCATTCATTTCATTTATTTATTTATGTATTCAAACTTTAAAAGTGTCATTCTGCGTTAGTCGGACCGGTTTAGTGGTCGGTGTGTCGGTACCATAACGGTCCGTGCGCAAACATTTTAAAGTTTCTAAAGGCATCTATTTGATATTAAATAGAAAGGAATCGGACGACTTGTACGAGACTCGTCTTCTTGTCGATGGAATAGATATTATGTATAGTATTTAGTATCAAAATAATCGCCCGGTTAAAAAAAAATGCCGGAATAATTTTTCCCGTATGCTTTTCCGGCCCTTCTTTACACGACGTCGGGACTTTTTCGCCAAGCGACCGGGTCGTGGTGTTTCGTCTGACGGCGCCGTGCCGAACGACGGGTGAAATCTCTACTGCATCTATACGCATTTACTCGGCACGCACTGGCATGCTTTTTTTTTTTTTTTTAATCTCTGTCCATCAGACGCTGCGTGCATAGACACCCTCGTGTGGTTGACAGGTTATTTTCCGGGCTTGACAGGCAGCGATTTACTCTGCCGGCATGTTCGACACGTGCTTCCCAACGACCTGAGATCAGACTTGGTTAGAGAAGCATGTCTGGTTTAAAAAAAAAAAAAAAAAAAAAAAAAAAAAAACACACGCAAGATTTGCAGAGACAGCCCATCCCGCCCGAGATTGAGAGAGAAATTCGGTTGCTAATATTAACCGTCAACACTAGTCAGACCTGAAATCGGCATCATGAGGAAATACCAAGAGAGACAAATACGAACCTTTTTCTCTCTCTCTTTCTTTCTTTTTTTTTTTTATACCAACACCGATACTGGAGAGACAGAGGAAACATTGTGCAAAGCTGACACTTGGCCAGGTCCGAAATCGCCTACCTCGCCTTTCTTTTCCTCCTTCTGACGCACCGGTGCGGCTCGACTGAGTTTTCCCCCCAAAAGGTTGAAGGTTCGAGTTAAATGTAAAAAGGATCGGATCTCCGTGCGGAGAGTTTGTTTATTCCACTGCTGCTGAGGTTGGGCTAGATCTCTCCGCACGGAGATCCGATCCATACTTTTTACATTTATACGACGTATCGCAATCTCTGTTTGTAGTGGGTGTTTTGGATCGTAAATCGTTTCTAGGATGTGGAGCGTCTGAGCACCGTGGGATAAACATGACTCCCCAAGAGTTCGTTCGCAATTTGTTCGCTATTAACTACGTATGTCTCCTAACTACGCTGGTAAGATATACGCTATAAAAACGTTTTATATATATATATATATATATATATATATAAATGAAAAGGAGACTGCTTGTTAGGACGCTGGGGTCAAAGCACATGATACAGCGCCCCCTGGAGCACAAAGAAATGTGACAGAGGGTCTTGCTCACCGATCCAAGAGTGGCAGCTTTGGACGGTCAATGGGGGACCGGGGCCTCGGGAATTCCCCCGAGGCCCCGGTCCCCCATTGACCGTCCAATCAGGAAATACGTGAGTAAATTACAGACACGTGAAAAAGCTACCGTATTAACCGTTTTAATTGTGCAAAGGGTTCAATTCGGCGTTCCCTGCCGATGGAATGAAGCTCTCCGTGCCAAAGATTTCCCAGGCGCAAGTGTAGAAATGTAGGCGGGGATCATGTCGGAAAGTTTCCGCTCGAATTTTTGCCTTCGTTTTATAAACTGGCGTGAATTTCTCGCCTTGAATGTCTTAAGCGTAATTGTGCGTCAGAAAGAAAAAAAAAAAAACGGAATCATAGTCGCTAAATAAATATAGCTACTCCCTGTACAAACATTCGCAAACTGAACGCATTAGCATTTTATCGCAGAACCCCCAACACTTCCTCCTGCTAATATCCCAAGGCATGCAGGAATCGATTCTTCTTTCATCCTCTAATGTCTTTTATTGTTTTCAAATTATTCATGCAATTCGTCCCCCCGACCCCCACCCGCCCAGTCACCCCGGACTCGCAAAGGCCGACAAAGACTTTTGACTACTTCACAGAGCGGACTTTTTTTTTTTTTCTTTTTTTTTTTGGCGCTGGGATCAATACTAATCGCCTGTAACAGATCACAAAAGAGTAGCTCGCGGCGATCCTTGGCTCAGAGGGTTTGAAAAAGGAGGAATAAAAAAAATAATAAATGACGCCCAGATTTGATCAAACTAAATCCAATATACCTCTAGGCCATCTCTTTTTTTTTTTTTTCTGTGACATTAGAATGATATCGCTGTGATGCTACTTGCCGTATAAAGGAAACGACCAGGAGTTTCATTCCGTCGCTACGGATCCGGAAAAATGTCAAGCGGATCCGGACAATTTGATCCGACTACAAAGTAAAGGATTGATAATCTGCGTACAGTAGAGAGATCTTACGCTTGGAAAAGTCCTCGGCCTACTTTTCCCGTGTATCGGAGGCTCCACATCAGGTGAGAATCGCTAACGATGTAGGGGTTGCCTACATGTGTTGCAAGATATTTTATTTTTATTTATTTATTTATTTAATATATTTTGTGACACCCCTCTAACCTCCCATGCAAGTGATCTTTTACTCGGACCTGTATGTCACTTTTTAGGCCGCCGTTAATGTATTGGGAGCTTCAAAATTGAACTGCATATGATATAAAATTTTATTTCGTATATTTTGCAAAATAACATAAAATATACGAAATAAAATTTGCTGAGAAGATCGTGCACATCGGGAAAAAAAAACGTCCTGCTTGAAAGGAGCGTTTAAAATAGTGACTCGGTAAGAAGTAAAAACTAGTCACTATTTTTGTTTACCCCAGTGGAAGATTTCGTTGTTGATTTTAACTCTAATATCTAATTGATTATAAATTCTACTAGTTCCTATAACCAGACCAAGCTTTTATTCCCTACCACTAGGGGCAGTGTGGTGACGGGATTGGAACGGCTCCTTTCTAGGTTGTATAAAAACACAAGTTGGAACCTTTCTTAAGATTATGTGATGGTTTTGTTCCCCCAGTACGTTTATTAATCTTTCTATTTGTACATTCACTTTAATGTTGTGCTACTTTTTTCTCGCACTTCAAAACGGACATTCGTTTCTAGCGAGTTAACGTTTTCTTGCCCAGACTGAACTTGGAGAGAGGGATGACTGTAGAATCTTCCTGTCGTTACAAAGTTCAGTCATCCCTTTTCGCAATGTGATTTTTGAACTGCAAAAACAGTCATCCCATTTCGCATTTATAATAAACGCCAGAACGGTGAGCTCGTTCGCCTCACACCGCCAGGTCCGCCAGGGTCCGGGTTCGATTCCCGTCTCGGCCATGTGTGTGTGGAGTTTGTGCATGTTCTCCCCGTGCCTCGGGGGTTTTTTTTTTTTTTTTTCTCCGGGTTCTCCGGTTTCCTCCCCCGGTCCAAAAACATGCACGGATAGGTTGATTCACACACTAAGACACAAACACACAAACACACACACACACACACACACACATTGGCACCTTGGAAAAATTGTCCCATCTCAGGCGTCTATGGGCATTAAGGCAGGATACACCCTGGATGGAATGCCAACACATCACACACACACACACACACAAACACACACACAGACTGAGATAGACACAGACTCCCCGTGACCCGAGGGAAGATCGGATAAAGCGCTAGAAGATTGACTTGAGGAAATTCATTCATTCATTCAGTCACTGACTTGTGAATGCCTGCGACTGTGCGTGCGGCCGTGTGCTGCCACCTGGTGGTCATAAAACTCGTCTCGAAAACTTTTTTTCTTCACTACCACCGGTGGTAGGTTGTAGTGACAGTAAAGACATCGCGCGTGGGAGTTTGCGCTTAAAAATCCTCAGGTGGGCGTGTGTTCAAATCCCAGACACACACCGCCCACACTTGCCAAGCGCAAACTCCACACGCGATCGATCTTCACAGAGTCCCTGGGGATGTTTACAATACGGAATAAAAACAAACCTATTCCGGCCTCTGCACACACGAGGGGAAAATCGGGTGTCCCGATACTTTTGGGATCGGGGAAAAGAACGTCATCGTTGCATTCATAAATACAAGCTGGTACACGGCGAGTGATTTGTCTGGAGGAACATCTGGGTGTTGAACACCCCAAATTGCAGCAGCACCGCGACACTCATTTTGTTCCTCCAAAAGACCCTACTGATTTTAATTCTGATGAGGGAACAGGCAAGTTTTTTTTTTTCTTCCTCGCTCTGAACAGCTCGTGTGTTGTCTGAGAGAGCATCAAGGCTTATTAGTACAGATTAGGATTTACGAGAGATTGTACGCCGAAGGTCGAAACCCACTCCATCTGTCCCCGCAGCTACGGCTAACTGAAGTGCCATGCTAATGAGCATTTTGTCCGTTTTGTTGTTGTAATCAATTTGATTAGGGAAAATAGAGGGGCAGATGGCAGCCGAGAAGGGAGGGGCGTCTCTCTCTCTCTCTCTCTCTCTCTCTCTCTCTATCCCTCAGATGGTTGTAGAACTTTCCGCCGGGAGCAGATACAGCTGTGTGATCGGAATGCTGGTGAGCTCCTGTAGAGCGCCAGCCAACACTCTAATCACCTTTCGCTGGAGGACGGGCGGCGAGACGCGCTCGCGTGAAGCGCACCGGCTCCGGGCGAGATTTGAAATTCATCACCGACGCATCCCGTTGCTCAAACATGCGCCTCCGGCCGTTCTTTGCCTCGAGGCGAAACGGGGCCGGACTGACCCGGCCTCGCGTGTTTTCTCGAGAAGGCAGCGTCTGGATAGTACATCATAAGAATAAAAAGTCTTTGCCTTCGAGAGCGTACGGCTTAGGATTTCTTTATTTTATGATGTTTATTTATTTATTTATTTATTTGCACAAGCGACTCCATAGAGAGTGCTGGAAACGGATACACATGGCAAAGAGAGCGATGCTCGGATCGGGCCCAAAAACCTCCCGGGGTCCATCAGACTGGCGTCAGGTGGCAATCTCCACCTCGCGGCAGATGGCATCGGCACGGCTCCTGAGCAATCGATAGAACGCAGAAGGCCTTGCTTCAGCATCTTTTGTGCTAACGCTCCCAGGCCAAGCCCGCACATTCCAACCCAGATTTGTCTTGGTGTCATTTTGATTTTTTTTGGATGCCAATTTACAAAACGGAAAACATTTATAGCATTTGGACATAAGGGCTTTTATGAATACACCAGTCTGGATAAAAACGCTATAAGGGCCTTCCTCAGGGGCCCGGGAGTGGCACGTGTGGTTGGTTTGCGGCTGGGATTTGAACTCACGACCTCTGGATTTAAAATCCAATGCCAGTCGCAGGCAGCGCAAGTCAATGACTTAAGATAGTGGCCCCCAACCCCCGTGGGTAAATGGGTGTTATTCCCGTCTATGACTCACATGACTTATACTTGTTTGTTTGTTTAAGAAGGTAGCGTATGGAGGTATGTGTTCGCTGAATTAAAACACCTAATACAGCTAACAACATACAAAGGGTCTGCAAAAAAGTGACTTGTAGTGTCTTTTGCAGATCCTTTAAGAAGGTGCGCATGGAGAAACGTTCCAAAAAAGAGCCAAGGAGGAGACAGAAGATACCAGGACATGGTATATGGATTTACTGCTACGGGTCGTCCGCACGCACCAAACCCTGAGCGGTCGAGAGCTGTGCAGCCGGTGCTGTTCTGACGCGAAACGTGGAATTCCGCATGAAAGCGAACACAAATCCGCCACGGAGACGTCGGCGTGATTTAGAGGACTTCCGGAACGAGCGCCACCCTTCGCGCAACTTGTGCACGAGGGAAAACGGGGAATGCGTTACTCTTCCCAATCGCGCTCCCAAAAACAGTAGGGATAAGAATGACAAAAACGTATAACATGACGTAAGAGAACAAGGCGAGCCAGAAACTGGCTTTACAACATAAAAAAAGATAGTGTGTGTGTGTGTGTGTGTGTGTGTGTGTGTGTGTGTGTGTGTGTGTGTGTCGCGCGCGTGTCCGCAACACAGCGACTTGGAGACATTTGGTGTAGTCAGGTGGTACAATGCCGGTGGGGAAGAGGCTCGCCCTGCCAGCTGCCCCGGGGGGTTCGGAGAGTGAGCAGCCATTAGCCTGATGGGAAATGGCGGCTTGGCAAGCAAGCACTCCCATACACACACACTGTGATCTGGTTGTGGTTTTTAATTGTAAGAGGATGCAGGGTAACGTGTGTGTGTCTATGTGTATATATTCATATATATATACACATACACACAGACACCCCGTGACCCGAGGGAAGATTGGATAAAGTGGTTATGTGTGGTATATGTATGTGTGTGTGTATATCTCAGGCATCTATGGGCATTAAGGCAGGATACACCCTGGATGGAATGCCAACCCATCACAGGACGGACACACACACACACACACACACACATTCATACACTAGGGACAATTTTCCAAGGTGCCAATCAACCTACCATGCCTATCTGGGAGGAAACCGGAGAACCCGGAGGAAAAACCCCCTGAGGCACGGGGAGAACATGCACAAACTCCACACACACACATGGCCGAGACGGGAATCGAACCCGGACCCTGGCGGTGTGAGGAGAACGTGCTAACTGAGGGTGCTAATACAACTGTGCTTTTTCTTTTGCGCCCTCAAAGTACTATGAATGCAAATGTAGACCAACAAGTGGAAAAATTGTTGTTGTTTGTGTACAATAAAACGGAGCGCCTTTATCGTACGCGGAAGCATTTTTTCGGAAGCAATTTTCTAAAAGAGAAAGGCTACGATCTGTAACAAGTTTGCCGGTCCACAATAAGCAAACTCGCCTTGTTTGACAAAAGCCAGCGTCTAATACAACACGTTTTATTCATGCGCCCGTCTCGGCCGCCAGCGTGTGCGTGCCTGTCGGCGGGCGACAAAAAAAAAAAAAAAAACGCAAATGGAATCTGAATAAAGGCACACCAGGGTGTAATGGGAGGCACATGCGGACATCGCGAACGAACGTCTTCTACTGTCAGAGGGGATCCGCGTCCTCCATCATCACCTTCTACACCAGCTGAGAAGGTGACAGAATGATTACAACAGGGACGCGTGGTCAGGTTGAGGCCTGTGTGTGTGTGTGTGTGTGTGTTTCTGGTTCCTTAAGATTAATTTAAAAGGAATCTGATGTGATGAGACACACACAATCTCCCTACAACCTTTAGAGGAATAATAATAATAATAATAATAATAGCCTGGCTTAAATGCACCACAATTACCAACAGTAAGGATCTAATCTAATCTAATCTAATCTAATCTAATCTAATATTATAATATAATATAATATAATATAATATAATAAACAAATGCAACGCCGTCATGAGCGTTTATACTTCTGCAGCGTCGCTCTGCAGTGACTACTCCCAAACACTAGTTGGCGCTGGTCGCGCTACTAAGTTTTGGGTTTTTGCCGGCCAATCACGGACCTCGCTGCTCTGCGACGGGTATGTATGTATGTATGTATCGTAAGCGTGATATTTTTTACGACGAATTCGTCGTAAAAAACGATCACGCTCTCGATACAATCTTCTACTTTAAGATCTTTCAATCAAAAAAGTGATATCTAAGGGGTCACGGTGGTCTAGCGGTTCGCGCGTTCGCCGCACACCTCCAGGGTCGGGGGTTCGATTCCCGCCGTGTGTGTGTGTGTGGAGTTTGCATGTTCTCCCCTTGCCTAAGGGTTTTTTTCTCCGGGTTCTCCGATTGCCAAATGTACGCCTAAGACCGGGGTACATTTGGAAGACGCCCTTATCCAGACCGACTTACAACTGAGCAATTGACGGTTAAGGGCCTTGCTCAAGGGCCCACAAGTGGCAGCTACCCATACATCCCTTAGCTACTACAAGGCGGTATCAAAAAACGTGTTCGTTTTATCACCACCAGATGGCAGCACACGGCTGCACGCACAGTCGCAGGGAGTGACTTTACATACAAAAACATGCACAAACAAAAAAAAAAAACATGCACAAACATTGTTTTTATGCCCATACACAGAGATAGACACAGACACCTCTCAGGACAAAGGCAGGATACACCCTGGATGGAATGCCAACCCATCACACACACACCTCTCAGAACAATGTTTGTGTCTATCTCTGTGTATGGGACTAAACACACTCTCGCACTGACTCCCCGTGACCCGAGGGAAGATCGGATAAAGCGGTAGAAGATGAATGATATCTACACTTTTACCGGCATAATGCATGAAGATCTGGGACTCATTCAATCTCCTGCTGAATTCGGACCCGAAAGCGGATTAAAACCACTGAACGAGAGCGACTCTCCCCAAACAAACACACGATAAACTCCAGCGGAACGTCTTCACTGAAGAACAGGTGGTTAAAATATAAAAAAAAACTCCCTCGGTGTCTCCGCGTGTCGTCATTTATTCCGACGAAGAGTGCAAGGTTGGCCGACTGCCAGTCACGAGTAATGACATTAAAATGTAAAACTGCACCCTTTTTTTAACCCACATGCTTGTTGATGCGCACATAACAATCAGCAAGAGAGAAAATAAAAATAAATAAATAAATAGCAAACAAACACACACACACACACACACACGCGCGCGCGAGAGAAAGTTCACCAGAAGGGAACCAGTGCAGCAAGACAGGACAGGATTAGCGAGAAGGAATAATAATAAAAAAATAAATAATAAAATGCATTTCTGATTCCAGGGAATTCATATTCATGAAGGTTTCACATTTCCCTGAACACACACACACACACACAAAAACACACACGTATCCACTGTGTGTGTCTTTTTTGTGTGTGTGTGTTTTTTTTTTTAACCTTTCCCGTGACTCGTTATAAATAAAGTACGGAATAAATTTGTATTATTTTTATTACAGTACAGTAAAAGGTTGTGTACAACGTCCTGTTGCTGTGATAATGAGTCCGATTAAGTCTTCAGATTAACATAAACTGTCAGATTCTTTTAATAATTTATTGACTTGCATAATGCATAAACACCGGACCGTGACTCTCTCCGAGTGACGGCTTAAAAGAAATATCTTCGATTCACGGTGAGGGGATCAATTACGCTCGCTGAATACAAAAACCTTGAACAGGTATTATTGCAGCAATAATAATAATAAATATAATAATAATAATAATAGGGGGGCACAGTGGTTTAGTGGTTTAGCACGTTCGCCTCACACCGCCAGGGTCCGGGTTCGGATTCCCGTCTCTGCCATGTGTGTGTGTGGAGTTTGTGCATGTTCTCCCCGTTTTTCTCCGGGTTCTCCGGTTTCCTCCCCCGGTCCAAAAACATGCACGGTAGGTTGATTGGCACCTTGGAAAATTGTCCCTAGTGTATGAACGTGTGTGTGTGTGTGTGTGTGTGTGTGTGTGTGTGTGTTTGTGTGTGTGTTCCATGCGATGGGTTGGCATTCCATCCAGGGTGTATCCTGCCTTAATACCCATAGACGCCCGAGATAGGCACAGACTCCCCGTGACCCGAGGGAAGATCGTATAAAGCGCTAAAAGATAAATGAATGAATGAATGAATGAATAATAATAATGATAATAATAATAATAATAATAATAATAATAATAATAATAGCCATAATATGTTTAAATTCATTTATTTTTTATCCTCGAGGATAAAAAGTATTCTATAAATTTAAATAAATAAAAAATAAATTAAAAAATAAATAAATAAATTGCATAAAACAACTGCATGAGACAAACAAATACGGCAAAAAACATCAAAGCAAGTATAATGCAACGAGTCATGTGTAACGGCATTACGTAAAATAATCGCAAAATAAACGTAACAGTAATTTGATACAGTTACTGACAAAAAAAAAACCCTGCAATTAAATGAGTTACAGATTACGAATCCCAAAGCCCCGCCCCCTTCGACAAAAATTTCAACCGCACCCACTCATCCCTCAATTTGGGGGGGGGGGGGGAGGGGTTCCTTAAAACGTTCATTTCATCAAGTGCCAAACCTAGTGGACAAACAAAAGTAATTTTTTTTTGATTTGATCAAAAATGTTTGATTAAACAAAAATAAAAAAACGATAAACTATGCGTTTATAAAGTAAATGAAAAGTTTTTACACTACAAATGACCATTATTGAATAATGGGAAAAGTAATCTTTACCAGCGTTGGAAAGGTTACTTTGGAAATGTCAAAAACGAGAGGTGAGCTCAACATTGAACCTTGTGGCACGCCGTAATTTAGATCCCTAATAACAATTAACTGAAGCAATTTAAAAAAAAAAAGAAACCCTGAATAAATTTCTCCTCTTAATGCTTTCCTTCAGTGTTTGCGTTCTCAAAGACCTACTCGGGTCCTAAATAAGTCCATCCACCTCTTAATGACACCACGTACATTACAACGCCATGAACACAACCAAACAAGTCTCCTTTCGCTGTAGCCACAGCAGCACCGCCCACACGCATACATCATCATCACTAGCAGAAGGATGGATATTAGCCTGATAACATCATCCCATTTATTATGTGAATTTTTATGCATGGAATCTCACCACCACAAAGCTGCCATTAGTGGCCCTTGAGCAGGGCCCTTAACTCTTAATTGCTCACTTGTAAGTCGCTGTGGATTCTACAGGATGGAAAATACGCAAGAATTAAAATATAAGCCGTTTTGGACGCCTTTTCCTCGTGATGGATTCGGCGGCGAAGGCCGTTCACAAAACGTCCAGCTTTTTTCCCCCATTAAAAGTCCGTTTTGTGAACGGCCTTCGCCGCCGAATCCATTTCTTCTCATCCACTGGAAGATATTCAAGAATGTGCTACAGAACGAGACGAGCTAGACAATCTTACACGGCCGATTTAAACGCTGCGGCTGATCCGTGTACTGTACGGGGGGTTCGGAGTGGGGAAAATGTATTATTATGTGTTTGAACAGTATCTATAACAGCATTAAAAATGCATGCGATGAGTCCTGAACTGCACATAAACACCGGCGTTCTTGAGAGCACTTTGCATCGGCGAGCACCGGGATAGCGTCGACTCAATGCCCAATTAATGCATGTACTAATGCTTATATTAATGTATATATTAATGCTCGTATTAACGCTCATATTAATGCATACATTAGTACATTAGTGCATATATTAATGCTTATAGCAATGCATATGTGTATGCATTATTATGCACTAGTGTATGCATTAATGAGCAATATGTTAATGAAAAAAGTGGTTTGTTTTGATAATTTTAGTAACTTGCTTCTTTTTTATAATTTCATTTCTCTAATCCTTCAAGCACCTATATATATATATAAGTTACTAAAATATATCCATTCTTCTGTCACGTTCCAAACGAACAAACCAGAACAAAGGGCTGGCGAGATAAATGACCCAATCTGTTATAACAAGAAGAACACAATTATACACAAATACACAATGCCCTTGAACGTAGTCGCGTTGCAGTTTTCCCTTCACTTAAACTCGGAGACTTGTAATGCAGCTGGATTTGCACACCGGGTTCGAGTGGAAGATCTCCTGCCAGGAGGATTTTTGAGGAGGAATTTAGGAGGGATGACCGCACGCCGGGCCTCTCCTCGCCAACCTGACTTTCTAAGTAGAATGTGCACAAAACCTCCACTCCACAAAACCTCCACTCCAAGAATCTGAAATTTGGTCCATCTTTACGCCATTGAGGGTTAAGGGCCTTGCTCAAGGGCCCACTAGTGGAGGCGGCATCTGGACCAGAAGATCGCAGGTTCAAATCCCACCACCACCACCACCACCACCACCACCAAGTTACTACTAGTGGGCCCTTAGCAAGGTCCTTAACCCTCAATTGCTTAAGGAGGTTTGCCAAAAGGTCTTCCTGTAAACGTGGCGATGGGATTTGAACCTTCGATCTTCTGGTCCAGATGCCACTGCCTTACCCAAAAAGACTGGAGGTTAATAAAGACCGAAGCGGCACCTAAATGTGGAATGGGATCTCCAAAAAGCACAAGTGTGTGTCCATCGAGTGGATGTAATAGCGAGCAAGCGAGAGGACCGATTTGATTTTCTCGAACAAGCAACGAAACCTTCACTTTCACTCCGACGCCGGCAGAGCGACGGCTGACGCGGATACAATTTGCGCGGACGGTCGGCGGATTTACGGGGCGCGCGATCACAAATAAAAACCGGACTCGACTATAAGCAACGACTTAACAAGAGACGGGGGGAGGGGGGGAGGATGGAAAATGTCAGACAAGGCGGAGCAGAAGAATGAATTTGTCTCCTGGTGTGTGAGTGTGTGTGTGTGTGTGTTGTTGCTGGATTAGAAGTGGACACCGATGGGAAGATGTCTCTCCACTTTGAACAAGACATGAACAGCGAGGAGAAAGAAGGCGAGCAAAGAATTAAAGTTGAAGCGCAAAATAAAGGGTCAATTGATACGAACGTGAGAAAGACATGGCCGTGTGTGTGTGTGTGTGTGTGTGTGTGTGTGGGAAATAGGAAAGATGTAGGCTCGGTTGGTGTCAGGGACTGTGTGTGTGTGTGTGTGTGTGTGTGTGTGTGTGTGTTCTGCGCCAGACTGGAATAAAGTGTCCGTGTCGAAGGCCCGAGTTTCCCCAGGGCTGTGCTGATTAATTGAGCTGTCCGAGTCCTCTGATGGCGGCTCCTTTACGTAGCGCTCCTGGGAAACTGACCTGACTTCCAAAAAGGGTGTGTGTGGGGGGGGGCGTTGGGTTTTTTTTCGTAGCTAAAATTAGAGCCTTTCGCTTTCTCGCCATGTTCTTACATCAGCATGCGGGGCGGTTCACCTTGCCGGAGGGGTTTAATGATCGCCATGAGAGAGAACGAAAGCTCTTTCGAGTTCTCTCAACATGGCGAAGACAAATACACAGCGACTCGGACGCTCGGTCCCCCTCCCGGCTCCGTCACTCACAGGCAGCCAGGCAGGCAAAGAAGATGAAGCACTGCTGTCGCGGGTAAATGGCCACCGAAGGCCAGAAGGAATGGCGCGGTGTTTACTCTGGGCGGTGTTTACTCCGTTTTCTTACGCCTGACCTGACTTTTCTGCCAAAGAGAACGAAGAGTGTTTGTGTGTGTGTGGGGAAGGGGGGGTCCTCCGATTTCTTGCTGTGATCCGGATCGTTCCGTATGTCGCGAGCCGTCATAAAGCCCCCATGTGCACCCCCTTCCACAGTGGCTGGACGCGACCTCGGATTAATTAATTCATTCATTCATCTTCTACCGCTTTATCCGATCTTCCCTCGGGTCATGGGGAGTCTGTGTCTATCTCAGTGTTAGGCGTCTATGTGTGTGATGGGTTGCGCATTCCATCCAGGGTGTATCCTGCCTTAATGCCCAAACATGCACGGTAGGTTGATTGGCACCTTGGAAAATTGTCCCTAGTGTATGTTTTTGGACCGGGGGAGGAAACCGGAGAACCCGGAGAAAAACCCCCTGAGGCACGGGGAGAACATGCACAAACTCCACACACACATGGCCGAGACGGGAAAAAAATCGGGAATCGAACCCGGACCCTGGCGGTGTGAGGCGAACGTGCTAACCAACCGCTAAACCACCGTGCCCCTAGAGAGATTAATAATTAATGCTAATTATTTCTCGGGTAAAACAAGACCCCCCCTTACACGGGTCCTCCCGGAGGGGCGCAACATTCCGGATTGGTGTTACCTGCGGATCACGCTACGGCACTTCCGAGGACTTTCTTTCCACCCCTCCCCCCCCAAAAAAAACGCTCTGGTTCTTTCTCTCAATCTTTCTCTTATTCCCGAGCACGGGTATTTCCGTCACGCTTGCAAGGTGACTGGTCTTCAGGCTCGGTATCCCTGTACCCTTTTCGCACATGCCTCGCCTAACCTTCTCGCAACACCGCCTTCCCTCTCGAACCCAGGGAACGTACGGAATTCGGTAGAATGATAAAAAGGATGAACACACACACACACACACACACACACACACAAAGCTAATTAAAGCGATGCTTCCTTGTCGAATGTCCACTCAGCCGTTCGACTGGAGGCCACGCATTTATTCGTCCGCACAGCAAATCCGGCGTGGCGCCGCCGCGGTCGCCTCGGAGAGCGGTCGATACGTAGCGTTTAAAGCGCCTCGGTAATTACTAAAAAAAAACGAAACGGCGATTATAGCCAATCTGCGTTTTGCACGTATAGAAGCAACATCCAGGGGACGAAGCGCCGCTCTCGTGAAAACGTGCGGAAGGGGAGGGGGGGTTGGGCTATTCCTCTCCTCGCCCTTTTATTTGTTAACTCTGTTTTTGTTCTTTTCCTTCCAGGAAGGAAAAGAACAAAAACAGAGTGAAACAAGTTGTCGACGACTTCACAGAGCCGAGGACGAAGGGAGAAAGCAAAGAGACAATTAACGAAGTAATAATTCTGTACGTTGCCGTAATGAACGCGTCTTAGCGAGGATTAAGCCGATGGGCATTGTTGTCGTAATTCCTTTTTCTATTGTAGCGGGAACAAAGCGAGGGATGAAAGACGGCGACGACGACGGAGGAGGGAAAGGAGCAGGGGGAAAAAAAAACAGAGCCGGCGAATAGCGGACGAGTGACGCTGTCAGTCACAATCTCCCTTCGCTGGCGCTAGACAAATCCTCAGCATGTGGCTCGGCAAACGCTACGGCGTTTTTTTTTTTTTTTTTTCTTTTTTTTTAATTGTAGCCTGACAAAAGCTGTCTCGGATTCACCGCCGAGGCACAAAAGCCGCTCTCAGACTTCATCTTCACGGATGTTGGAGCAGCACTTTGGTAAGATGAGTCACAGGCCAGCGTGTTCGGAATGACTGAGGTGCGCTGCTAGATCGGCCCTCCGACAAAAGGCGGCGAGAGTTTAGCATTGATTGGCGTTGCGCTGTTTGTTGGCTTTGTGCCTGTCAGTCTTCACCCTCCTTCCCTCCACCCCCCCCCACAGTCAACACTGCTTGCTGTGTTATTATTCAACATGTCTGTTTATTTCCAATTACAGCGGAAAACATTGACAAGGGTTTTTTTTTTTTTTCCCGGGGGGGGGGCAAAAATATCGTGCTAACGAACGCACCGAAAACGTCGTATGCAAAACGGTGCCCACAGGTAGCTCCACGTTTCGGAAGAGTCTTCCAAGGTACTTTTGTAACCTGGAGCACACAGGGTAACATTGTCGAATAACATTGGAAGTGTTGACTGTGGGCGTTGGGGGGGGGGGGAGCTCAGTGGTCTCTGGACCAGAAGATCGGAGGGTTCAAATCCCACCAATCCCATTCTTAGGCTTAGCAAGGCCCTTAGCCCTTAATTGTCTGGGGCACAGACAATTCCAGATTGGTTTGGACCCTGCAGGGTCCAAAGCCAATCTGATACAGGTCTGGAGCCCCAGAGAGGGCTGTCACTCGTGGGCCCTTGAGCGAGGCCCTTAACCTTCAACTAACCTTAACGCATCGACTTTCCAGCGGTCACTAGGGGCTCGGCGGTAGCTCGGCGGTTAAAGTGCTGGTCGAAAAAGGCTGTGGGTTCGAGCCACCGGTATCGCCAAGCTGCCACACTCGGGTCTTTGGGCAAAACCCGTAACCCTCTGTGCTGTATCATGGCTGACCCCAGCTTCCAAACAATCTGGAATTGTCTGGATCAAGTGCCAACAATCTGTCACTAGTGGGCCCTTCAGCAAGGCCCTTAACTAACACTCAATTTTCTGCCTTAACCGTAAAGGCAATTGTATTCTGGGGTGCAGTCGGTGTTCTGAAGAGGGTCATCATGCTGTAACCCCCCCCCCCCCCCACACACACACACACAAACACACAAACCCCCCAACCCCAGCAAAGCTGCTGGGTAAGGTACATGGAGTGTATCCTGCCTTAATGCCATAGACAGAATGGCGTCTATGGGCCATTAAGGCAGGATACACTCCTGGATGGAATGCCAACCCATTCACACACACACACAGTCACACACACACACACACACACACACACATTCACACCGCACGGTTAGGTTGAACACCTTGGGAAAATTTTCCCTAAGGTGCCAATGACCAACCTGACCGTGCATGTTTTTGGACCGGGGGAGGAAACCGGAGAACCCGGAGAAAAACCTCCCTGAGGCACGGGGAGAACATGCAAACTCCACACACACATGGCCGAGACGGGAATCGAACCCGGACCCTGGCGGTGTGAGGCCAACGTGCTAACCACTTAACCACCGTGTCCCCCAGTAGGTAGATTTCCTTAAATAAACTCTTAAATAAGGCCACCTTTGTGAAATCTGTAGGAGTCGATGTGTAAAAAGCCGGGTGTGTGGAAATAAAAAAAAAAAAAATAAATAAAAAACTTTGTCTCTAATCCGATCGTTCCGACTGCGATATAAATGACTGTGGCTTTCCTTCTAAAGTGCTGCACACGAAGGTCCTGGTTTTATTGATTCCCCCAGGCTGAGTAAAACCGGATCAGAGGCAGTATAACCAGATAAGCTCCGTTTACTGCCACTGGCCCGTGGTCACATGGTGTACATGAATATAGCGCAAGTGTGAGTGATGCGAGCGAGCAACAGATTACACACACACACACACACACACACACACACACACACACACACACACACAGCGGCACACACACAGGAGCGCAGCAGGTGCGCATAACTGTGTGTAAGTGTGATTTTCCTTTTCTTATATCACACACACACAACACAGAGCAGTGGGCGGGGTTAAACTCTCCGATTTCCCCATTAAGATACTTCACACTCGATGCAGGCTATAAATGGAACACTAGGGCCCTTAACATCTCCTGTTGAATATGAAACCGACGCGACACGTACGATGCGGAGACGAGAAGGAAATACGGTACGATGACGCAAAACGTCTGCTGGAAAAGAAAAACATTTTTTTTAAAAAAGGGAGATCCGTTATTTCACATTTGGAAGGAAACCAAAAGTTTGTGTTTTGTAAACAGGAAGAGTTCACATGACCTCTCTCTTAATACCCTATATCGCCAAAAGTATTGGGACGCCTGATCTTTCCTGCCGTGCACGGCACTACTGATACCCTTGTGGCTGATAAACACAAATGTCTACGAGTAAACAACATTTTCCTTAACGAGCGGTGTGAATTATAACGGCACACCCCGAGACGACATCATGCTTCAGACCAAGTGTCTTTTAGCAATACAGCGTATTAGAATAGTCTTTATTAGTTGTTTCGTTACATACGTCAGAGTGTTTTTGGAAACTTGGGTCAGCTATACGCGATACAGCGCCCTCTGGAGGACCCAAGAGGGGCAGCTTGGCAGGCTGGAAACGTCGAACCTCGCCCTTCTGATCGGTATATATATATATACACCGATCACACTTTTTTTCTATACATTCTTTTACATTTTTCCTTCCTAAGAATGAGCTCGGGTCTGTGTATGTTGCATTTGTTCATTCTTTGAGAAATAAAATGCTGAAATTACTTTCCTATTATATAAAATAACCCGTTAAGTGTTTAAAATGTCAAATATTTCTTGATGGACTCTTGAAAATGTTTTGACACCAGCAAACTGCCACTGATGGGCCCTTGGGCAAGGCCCTTATCCCTAAACTGTGTAAATAAGATGGGGTAAAAGCATAATTGACGAATCCATCAATGGCTTCCCTCCGAGACCTGGATCACTGCATGCTTGGTACAAAAGCCCCGTCCCTATTTTAAAGGTTATTTACACACGTGTGTGTGTGTGTGTGTGTGTGTGTGTGTGTGTGTTTCCTTTTTTTTTTTTTATATAATATATATATATATATATATATATATATATATATATATATATATATATATATATATATATATATATATATATATATATATATATATATATATGGATGCAGAAGTTAATCAGGGAAGCGATTAAACCGATAAACAAACAAATCCCTGCCTCCTTCCTCTTCTACTTCTCTAATCGAAATCGTTTTTCTCGTGACCCGTCGGCCATGTTGGACGCAGGAGAAAACGAAAAGGTGCGTCCAGGATATCGGAGGAAAAGGATCGTGAGGAAAGACGTGCAGCTGGGGATTCGGGACGTGAACACAAAAGATCCTGAAGACGGGAAGGGAAAGGTTATGAGTTCAGCGCCCCCGCTCCGTCTCACCTGCCCGGCGTGGTGAAGAGAGCGTGAGATGTTCCTGAGATGGACCTCGTGAGGGAACGCGGGAATGGAGAGCTCCAGCTGGAGCAGGCGTTTTTTTTCCGAGGCTGGAATTTTGCCAGAGGTATCAAAGAGAGCGTTTCTTTCCATTGAGGCGCCTGGGCACGGAGGTAATAACCCCCCCCACCCCCGCCCCCCCCCCCCGCCCACACCCACACACCCGCCTTTCTACGTCCACTTTGGGGGAAGAAACCTATAAGCCAGTTTTGTGAGAGATGTGGATTTATTGCCCTTTAATAGTATAAAAGGGGGAGGCGGAGACGGCCTTGTGCTTGGCCGAGCTGCGGCGCGTAAACGTTTCGGATGGGCCGCGAACTTATGCGAGCATGAATATCTGGCGCCGTAGATCACAGAGCGATCTGGGTTACAGATCAAATCGGTTAAAATAGGGACGGGTTAACCCTGTCCGACCGGAACGCTGGAATTCCGCGCTGTTTTTAGAGCGACGCTGCGACTCCGGACAGCTGCAGTTTGTTCGCAGTTAAATTGAAGCGACGCATCAGGACACAGATTAGTCAAACACAAGTCTAACTTTTAAAATAATACACACACAAAAAAAATACCACTTCCTTTTGTTCTGTATATATTTCAGGATGAAGAAATGTTCCCAGCAGTAGAGTGGTCTCTCTCATCAGAACGCTTGCGTCGAGACCAGAAACATGTTCTTATGGAGATCGTCTTTGTCTAGTCCAGCAGTTGCAACCCACGGCTAAAAATAATACAAATAATTTATGAGTATTTTTCATTATTTCATTTCATCTTACTTCGTTTTTAAAAATCTGATTCTGAAGATGTTATATGGTGATCTTGTAACATCTTAAATAAAGTGGGTTCAAATGTTTTTGTGCGACTCCCGGCAGAGCCCAGCATACACCCTGATGTACAGACGCTGGGTTGTTTGGGGTTGCTTGGGGTTATTGGTACATGTTTGGGGTTATTTGTAGATGTTTGGGGTTGTGTGGGGATGTTTAAAGGTTGTTTGTGGATGTTGTTTGTGGATCTGCTGCATCCAGTGAAATCTGATACACAGGTGCCCCCAACCCCCCCCCCCCCAATTTGGGGGAAGATAAACATGCTTTGTACGTCTACAACCAGCAGTATGAGAAGCGTTTCTCACTGGAGCCTACTGGAGTTTGCCATTGTCAATAAAGATTAGTGCACATGTTCCAGATGCAGCCATGCAAATCCCGACGCGCGCCGTCACCTCTACAGCTCGCCACCCACTAGTGTTTATGTTGGTTTGATTGCACGGTTGTGGTTTTAATTACAATCCAACAGTCCTACGAGGTCAATCGAAGAGGGCTGTTTTGGTTTTTTTGGGAATAATGGATTCTGATTGGCTCTGTAAATGCACCATTGAAGCGCCTTCATTTTGGGCCTTAAAGGGTTAATGAACAAAGATTGTAAATGAAACCAGAATAAGCATATCGTTAAGCACATGGGACACATGCAATCCTCGGTAATGAAGAAGACTCGGTAGATGAAGCTGGAGATTGGCTGGGGGCGGTGGTGGGGTTGTCTCCTGGCAGTGTAATGAATCCAATTAATCTCATTCTGAAGGCAAAATGGAAATGTGCACACAGAAACCAAAAAAAATAAACTTTATATATATATTTATATATATATATATATATATATATATATATATATATATATATATATATATATATATATATATATGTATATATATATATATATATATATATATATATATATATATATATATATATATATATATCTATATAGAAAAAAATGCAGTTTTTTCTCTATATTTACATCCACATTCACCCCCACACACATTCTTATTCACAACCCCATTTACACCCCGTATTCCCACCCCCACTAGCACCCCATTCACACCATCAACACCCTTTATCCACCACTGTATTCACACCCGCATATTCCCACCACAGAGAAGACTCGAAACAAGCAAACCCTACGCAAAACCCAGGTGGATTAGAAGCTCATGTGTATCTCCTGATAGAAGCGTAACACAAATACATGATGCAATTGAGAAACGACGTCCGTGGTTCTGTCACACTTCTGTCACCACTGCATCTCTTCTCCACCCGCTCCACCCTGCCTAGACTCTTTTCTTCACTATATTCATAATATTTCAATTCGATTTGGGTTAGATAAGTGAAGAAAAGGGTGCAGGAAAGGTGGAGAGGGTGGAGAAAAGAGTGCAGACAGGGTGGAGAAATGAAGGAGTTTGGGCAGGGTGGAGCGGGTGGAGGAGTGAGAATTTGGGCAGGGTGGAGGAGTGAGTTTGGGCTGGGTGGAGTGGGTGGAGAAATGAGCGTTTGGGCAGGGTGGGTGGAGTGAGGAGTTTGGGCAGGGTGGAGGAGTGAGAGCGTTTGGGCAGGGTGGAAGAGTGAGCGTTTGGACAGGGGGGAGGAGTGAGAGTTTGGACAGGGTGGAGGAGTGAGAGATTGGGCAGGGTGGAGCTGGTGGAGAAATGAGCGGGTGGAGCAGGGTGGAGGGTGGAGGAGTTTGGGCGGGTGGAGGAGTGAGAGTTTGGGCTGGGTGGGCAGAGGTTTGGGCAGGGTGGAGGGTGGAGTTTGGGCTGGGTGGAGCGGGTGGAGGAGTGAGAGTTTGGGCGGGTAGGGTGGAGTTTGGGCGGGTGGAGCGGGTGGAGTGAGAGTTTGGGCTGGGTGGAGCGGGTGGAGGAGTGAGAGTTTGGGCTGGGTGGAGCGGGTAGAGGAGTGAGAGTTTGGGCTGGGAGGAGCGGGTGGAGGAGTGAGAGTTTGGAGCGGGTGGAGGAGTGAGAGTTTGGGCTGGGTGGAGCGGGTGGAGGAGTGAGAGTTTGGGCTGGGTGGAGGAGTGAGTTTTTGGGCTGGGTTTGGAGTTTGGGCTGGGTGGAGGAGTGAGTTTGGTGGAGTTTGGGCTGGGTGGAGGAGTGGAGGAGAGAGTTTGGGCGGGTGGAGGGTGGAGGAGTTTGGGCTGGGTGGAGCGGGTAAAGGAGTGAGAGATTGGGCAGGGTGGAGGGTGGAGTTGGTGGAGCTGGTGGAGAAATGAGCGTATGGGCAGGGTGGAGGAGTGAGAGTTTGGGCAGGGTGGAGAAGATGGAGGAGAGAGTTTGGGCAGGGTGGAGCGGGTGGAGGAGAGTATCTGTACGAGTGAAAGGGAAAGTTCAGACTGTGGTGAGACCTGCGATGTTGTTACGGTTTAGAGACAGAAGGGGGCGTCGTGTAAAAGGTGGAGGAGGTGGAGGTGGTTTAGACGTGTATAGAGGAGGGACATGATGGAGGAGAAGGTAGAGGTAGAGTGGAGGAGGGTGATGCGCTGTGGCGCCCCCTGCAGGGAGCAGTGGAAACTGTGATTAGAACTATAATTAATGTCACCTTCAATGAAAGGCCAAATTAATAAGCAATAATTTACACATTTATTGTTTGTAATTTGTTTCAAGTTCGTCCCCAGGGAGACGAACTTGTAAACATACACACACGGCATGCGTTCTGAGTTTAAGCGTGGTTGTTTTTATTGGTCGCAAAACTTGTGTTTGTGTGTGTGTGTGTGTGTGTGTGTGTGTGTGTGTGTGTGTGTGTGTGTGTGTGTGTGTGTGTGAAAAAGGTAGGACGTTATATAGGTCAGGGCCGTTTGTGTGCATGTGTGTGTCGAAAATATTGGCACCTAAATAGCTAGATAGAAAGATAGACAGAGAGAGCGACAGACAGACGGGCAGACTGACAGACAGATACATAGAAAGTCAAACGGGCAGACAGACTAGAGACAGATGGGCAGACTGTCTCTAGGTCTGTATGTCTATCTATGTATCTCTCTCAGACAGACAGATAGATGGGCAGACTGACAGTAATAAATAGATAAACATACAGACAGAAAGACTGACAGTAATAAATAGATAAACATACAGACAGAAAGACAGACTGTCTGTATGTCTATCTATGTATCTCTCTCAGTCTGTCTGTCTGCCCATCTATCTGTCAGACAGACTGAGAGAGATACATAGATAGACATACAGACAGAGAGAGCGACAGACAGACGGGCAGACTGACAGACAGATACATAGAAAGGCAAACAGACAGACAGACAGACAGACAGATGGGCAGACAGAGATACATTGATAGACATACAGACCTAGAGACAGACAGACGGATGGATAGACTGGCAGACTGTCTGTATGTCTATCTATGTATGTTGGTCTGTCTGACAGTAATACATAGACAGACATACAGACAGAAAGACAGTCTGCCCCTCTCTCTCTCTCTCTGTCTGTATCTATCTATGTATGTCTATCTATGTATTACATGTCAGAGAAACAGACAGACAGACAGATAGATAGAACAACATTTGTGTGGATGGATGGATGGATGGATTTGCAAGTTAAAGCATGTTTGAAATGTAAAAGTTCCTTCTGAGAGGGAAATGATATACAAGGTCGGGATAAATCCTCCACATCAGCACTGAGATCTAACACACACACACACACACACACACACACACACACACACACACACATCAATTGTAAGAGGAACTTTGAAAAAGTTTAATTACAAAACGATTCACTTTCCCCCCCCGAACTCTCTCCTCAGCTACGGGATTTAATCCGGGCTTAGGCCGATTAACAGGCTGATATTTGTGCTGGTGCTTTCTCCGGTGCAGGAGAGGCTCGAAATGTCACGGGAAGCAGCCGATTTAAATTCACGGCTCTTCTCGCTTCTCGCAAAAGATAATATCATCATCATCATCATCATCATCGTCGTCGTCTCCGATCCGATCGAGATCACAAATCCAAATTACGGCCCGAACGGCTCGACTCTTTCACACACAATTAACCCCAAACTACAGCGGGGCGAAGGATCGGGACCTGGAAGTCTCCGTCGTCTCCGTCATGGGCAAAAAAAACAACAACAGGAGAATTAAATAAACGTTGACTGGATGTTATTTACGTATTAGAGAGAAACCGTGAGCATTACGTGTTATCATGACCTTGTGTAAGATGTGCTGCTTGTGTTTGTGTAGATGTGACGAGGTTGTGGTGAGGGTGGGTGAGAGAGAGAGAGAGAGAGAGAGAGAGAGAGAGAGAGAGAACAGTATTTGTGTGGATGTAAGGCCAAAGTGGGTGGGTGGATGGATGTATATATAGACAAACAGAGAGATATACAGACAGACACGCTGACAGACAGAGAGATAGACAGACAGACAGAGTGATGGATAGATCGACAGACAGAAAGACAGCTTTATTGTGGATGTAATGCTAAAGTGGGCAAATGGATGATTGGATGTCCGGATGGATGGATAGACAGATAGATAAACATACATACAGATCGACAGACAGACACATAGATAGGCAGACACACAGAACAGCAAGTGGGTGGGTGGATAGATAGACAAACAGAGTGATAGACAGATCAGCATTTGTGTGGATGTAAGGCCAAAGTGGGTGGGTGGATGGATGTATAGACGGACAAACAGAGATAGACAGACAAATAGACAGCTTTATTGTGGATGTAATGTTAAAGTGGGCAAATGGATGAATGCATGTCCGGATGGATGGATAGACAGATAGATAAACAGACAGAACAATGGGTGGAGACAGACAGACAGACAGACAAGCTTTATTGTGGATGTAAGGTTAAAGTGTGCAGATGGATGGATGGATAGACAGACGGATAGACAAGGACAGACAGACAGATATACAAGGACAGACAGACAGACAGACAGGTTGAGTGGTTAAAGTTTAAAGGTTATTTTGCAGCTCTGGGATTAAACCTCATCTCCACTTCAGCCAAACCCCGAACTCTCCGTTCTACGTCTCAGACATGTATTTCACGTTTTCACCGCTTCGCTTGGACTCATAACCAACATGTTTATTTATTTATTTTTCCCTTTATTCGTTTATTTATTTACGTATATTCTCGCTCCGTCCTCGGATCACGTTTACACCTGAAGCGTGTTCTGTTTCCGAAGCGCGAGAGAAAAACGCAGAGCGCAGAGCACAGGGTGGAACAGACCAGCAACAGTGCACACGGAAAACACACTCAGCGCTTGTGTGTGTGTGTGTGTGTGTGTGTGTGTGTGTGTGTGTGTGTGTGTGTCTGCGCGTTTGTGTCCGTGTGTGTCCGTCTCCATGTGTGTGTGTGTCTGTCTCCGTGTGTGTCAGTGTCTGTGTGTGTCAGTGTCTGTGTCAGAGACAGACGCGCAGGCACACACACACAGAGACAGACAGGCACACACACACGGACACAAACGTGCAGTGTGTCTGTGTCTCCATGTGTGTCAGTGTGTCTGTCTGCGCGTTTGTGTCCGTGTGTGTCTGTGTGTGTGTGTGTGTGTGTGTGTGTGTGTGTGTGTGTCTGTCTCCGTGTGTCTCAGTGTCTGTGTGCGCTTGTGTGTCTGTCTCTGCGCGTTTGTGTCCGTGTGTGTCCGTCTCCGTGTGTGTCAGTGTGTGTGTGTGTGTGTGCGCGTGTGTGCCTGTCTCTACGCGTTTGTGTCCGTGTGTGTCTGTCTCCGTGTGTGTCAAACGCGCAGAGACAGACGCACAGACACACTGACACACATGGAGACAGACACACACGCACGCACACACACACACGCGCACACACACGCACACACACACACACGGAGACACACAGACACTGACACACACGGAGACGGACACACACGGACACAAACGCGTAGAGACAGGCACACACGCGCACACATACACACACACACACTGACAGACACGGAGACGGACACACACGGACACAGTGTGTCTGTGTGTGTGTGTGCGCGCATCTGTGTGTGTGCGTCGCGTCTGGTGTGTGTATGTGTGTGCGCGTGTGTGTCAGTGTCTGTGTGTGTGTCTCCGTGTGTGTCTCCGTGTGTGTCAGTGTCTGTGTGTGTCTGTGCGCATCTGTGTGTGTGTGTGTGCGCGCGCGCGCGCGCGTGTCTGTGTGTGTATGTGTGCGCGCGTGCCTGCGCGTCTGTCTCTGCACGTTTGTGTCCGTGTGTGTGTGTCTGTCTGTCTCCGTGTGTGTCAGTGCCTGTGTGTGTGTGTGTGTGTGTGTGTGCGTGCGTGTGTCTGTGTCTCCATGTGTGTCAGTGTTGTCTGTCTGCGCGTTTGTCAGTGTCTGTGTGTCTCCGTGTGTGTGTGTGTGTGTGCGCGTGTGTGTGCGCCTGTGTGTCTGTCTCTACGCGTTTGACACACACGGAGACGGACACACACGGACACAGTGTGTCTGTGCGCGTCTGTGTGTGTGTGCGCGCATCCGTGTGTGTGTGTGTGTGCGCGTCTGTTGTGTGTGTGTGCGCGCGTCTGTGTGTGTATGTGTGTGCGCGTCTGTGTGTGTGTATGTGTGTCTCCGTGTGTGTGTGTGTGTGTGTGTGTATGCATGCGTGTCTGTGTGTGTGTGTCTCCATGTGTGCGTGTGTCTGTGTCTCCATGTGTGTCAGTGTGTCTGTCTGCGCGTTTTGTGTCCGTGTGTGTGTCTGTCTCCGTGTGTGTCAGTGTCTGTGTGCGCTTGTGTGTCTGTCTCTACGCGTTTGTGTCCGTGTGTTTCCGTCTCCTGTGTGTGTCAGTGTGTCTGTGCGCTGTGCTGTCTGTGTGTGTGTGTGTGTGCGCGTGTGTGTGTGCGCGCGCGCGCATCTGTGTGTGTGTGCGCACGCGTCTGTGTGTGTGTGTGTCTCCGTGTGTGTGTGTGTCTCCATGTGTGCGTGTGTCTGTGTGTGTCTGCGTGTGTCTCTGCGCGTTTGTGTCCGTCTCCGTGTGTGTGTCTGTGCGCGTCAGTCTGTGTGTGTGTGTCTGTGCGTGTGTGTGTGTGCCTGTGCGCGTCTGTGTGTGTGTGTGTGTGTCTGTGTGTGTGTCTCATGTGTGTGTCATTGTGTGTGTGTGTGTGTGTGTGTGTCTGTCTCCGTGTGTGTGTGTGTGTGTGTGTCTGCGTGTCCTGTCTCTGCGCGTTTGTGTCCGTTTGTGTTCGTCTCCGTGTGTCAGTGTCTGTGCGCGTCTGTGTGTGTGTGTGTGTGTGTCTGTGCGCGTCTGTGCGCGTCTGTGTGTGTGTGTGTGTGTCTGTGTGCGTCTGTGTGTGTGTTTCCGTGTGTGCGTGTGTCTGCATGTCTGTCTCTGCGCGTTTGTGTCCGTCTCTCCGTGTGTGTGTGTGTGTGTCTGTGTCCAGTGTCTGTGTGGTGTGTCTGTGTGTGTGTGTGTGTGTGTGTGTGTCTGTCTCCGTGTCTGCATGTCTGTCTCTGCGCGTTTGTGTCCGTCTCCGTGTGTGTGTGTCTCCGTGTGTGTGTCTGTCTCCGTGTGTGTCAGTGTCTGTGTCTGTGTGTGTGTGTGTGTGTGCTGTCTCCGTGTGTGTGTGTGTGTGTGTGTCTCCGTGTGGTGTCAGTGTCTGTGTGCGCGTGTGTCTGCACGTTTGTGTCCGTGTGTGTGTGTGTGTGTATGTATGTGCGCGCGTGTGTGTGTCTCCATGTGTGCCTCTGCGCGTTTGTGTCCGTCTCCGTGTGTGTCTGTCTGTCTGTCTCCGTGTGTGTCAGTGTCTGTGTGTGTGTGTGTGTGCGCGTGTATTGTGTGTGTCTGTGCGCGTCTGTGTGTGTGTGTGTGTGTCTGTGCACGTCTGTCTCTGCGCGTTTGTGTCCGTGTGTGTCCGTCTCCGTGTGTGTGTGTGTGTGTGTCAGTGTCTGTGTGTGTGTGTGTGTGTGTTGTGTGTGTGCGTGCGTGCGTGCGTGCGTGCGTGC
>JACRUU010000030.1:21631085-21697319 GCA_030449085.1 Kryptopterus vitreolus
TGGATTTCGGTCTCTGGATGTTTTTTTTTTTTTTTCGGGGAAACACACAAACAAACGTCTTAATGAACGACGACTCGCGCAAATGTGTAAGGAATGTTTGGAGCTCGGAATGGAATGTTACTAAGGAACCTTCGTCCTCGGACACTGGAATTTACTAACAACCTTCGTCCACACACTTTTTACTGTTAGCGGATAGATGGATGGATGGACAGACAGATGGGCAGACTAGCAGATACAGATGGACGGATAGATAGACTAGATCGATAGGAGGGCAGATAGTAGAGAGATTAAAAAGTTTGTGTACACATATTCTGAAATAGGAGTGTGTCAAAGTTTCTCTCTCTGAGGTAGGAGTGTGTGTGTGTGTGTGTGTGTGTAGGAATGAATGTGTAATCACAGCACAGACACACACACACAGCATGGTTACATGTGCGTGTGTGTGTGTCACACCACACACGTGTACATGTCACTCTCACTTTATCTCCTTTCATTTTATTACACAGACGCATTCAGATGCTTTCAGATTACACACACAATCACACACCGCGTTACCCAACAACATAGCGTGAACCAAAATAAAAAATGATAAAATAAAATCAATAACTAAAGAATAATAATAATAATACCGGTGCCCATTTTAGTTCACGGATTCTCAGGTTTCATGATGAGTTTGAGGTCACTCTCATATACACAGATGCACACATTGTGTTTCATTAAGAAAATCTCCCAGGATGCGCGCGCACACACACACACACACACACACACACACAATCCATATCACACACAGGTGTATTAATATGCACCACCCAAGACATGAATAACTCAGCATGCACCTTAGGTGATGGGCTCCCTAGGGTGCCCTTTTGAGTTTTTTTCTTCTTTTGCCAGTAGAGCCTCGGGATTAAAGACATGAATAAGAGTCCTGGCATGCAAATTAGTGCGCTCGTTAAGCTAACGAGGAGACGAGTACGAGCCCCGCCTTAACGCTAAAGGGTCATTGGGAGAGAGACATGAAGAAGGACAGGGAGGGAGAGATGTGGTAATATAAAGATGGATGATGTGGCTGGGTCCACATCAGAAGCCTCGGCTAACAGATCATCCTCTCACCTGTCACTCATCCCACGGGGAAGGTTGCTGGGTTTAATCCTGCTCGCTGCCTCTTATTCCCCGTACACACATTGGAGTGTTAATTGCATTTCGGGGTGGGATTAGATGCAAGCCAGGCTGAACCTGAGGAATCTATGCTTTTTCGGATAAACACACACACGCACGCGCCCTTGAGGCCCAAGCAGCCTCGGTTTCTGATGCATACCGAAGTAGATCACCGCTTGAGCCGATTCGTCACCGCTGATTTGATTGGATGGAGAAAGCGGTGGTGAAGTGGGTTCGAGGTGGTCGCAAAGAGGGCAGCTTATTTCAGATAAGACTCTTAAAAGAGAGACAAATTCGGCATCGGAGAGAAATGAAATGGAGTACGCAAATGGACAAATCTGTTGGGGGGTGGTCGGTGTTTACTATATATTTCTACAGCAGGGAGGCGGTAGACAGCGGAAGATCGTAGGTTCAAATCCCACCAAAGTCCGCCACTAGGGGGCCTTCACTCGGAATTGCTCCGGATAAGGGCGTCTGCCGTAAATATTGTTATCGCCGCTCAGTTGTTCTGTAGGAGATACGTGTAAGGGCCTTCCCTGGGGACCCCGGAATGTTACCTTTTATCGGCCTCTTCAGATCCCCAAAAAGAACTAAATATTGAATTTATTTATTATTCCGTGAATTTTCCATGTCGGAGAATATTGCCATTCTGATTGAGGCGGAATAATAAATAAATAAAACAAAGATAATACGCTACACGGCCGGCGCCAGACCATAATTATCAGGACGGCACGCGGCTTCCATAATCGGCGACTTGCAAAATCCAGAAAAAAAATATATATTATAATAATAATAATAATAATAACAAAATAATAAAAAGGGGGGGGGGGGTGGGTGTTATAAATAAAACGGAGAAACGTAAGTGCATGCGGAATAAAGTAACGTGTTTTTTAAAACGTCGTTTTTCCCGTTACGTTTTTTTTTCGTCGTTTTCCCCGTTACGTTTTTAACGGTTCGTGTGCACCGTTGAATGGCCGTTGATCGTGATGTATTGTAATTATTCTTGATGTGTAGCTCGCTGGTTAAAGCACTGGACTCTGCAGTACCACCAAGCTGCCACTAGCGGGCTCTTGAGATTAAACGAGACCAAATATCCTCTGTGGCGCCCCCTAACGGGAGCCGCCGGAATAGGTGCATATTAAATGAATTTTAAAAAAAAAAAAAAAGCCTTCGGACACCTTTTTGGACCCTTTTTTTTTTTTTTTGTAAAAAATGGTCATCAAGTCGGAGGCTTCGGTCTTGTCCTCGTTAGCCAGACGTCTTACAAGCACTTGGCTTATATTTCTCTGCACGGACGACTAGATTTACCCAACATAATCACGGCCAAACGGAGACCGTTAACTGCAGTGAGCGTTCGCAGGGGTTTGTTTATTTTACATCTCGCAGAATCAACGTCTTTGGTGTAAAAAGGTTGCTGTTACAGCCAAAGCAAGCGAGAGCGAGAGCGAGAGAGGCTAATCAGCTGCTGCTCCTGGAAGCAAATCAAAGCGGCTGGTGGTTTTGAGCTTTATCCCCACGCCAGATGGAAATGATTGATTCAAGTGTCCTTTTTGCTCCGAGCCAAATGGGAGTGATTGACTGGTGTGTGATCGGTGTAAGAGATACGAGTGAGGGATTGATCGATGGGCTGCTACGAGCGGAGCAAACTGCTCGAGGGAAATAGAGACGTAGGAGAAATGATGTCGAGTTGTACACGTATTTAATACCGGTAACCGCAGATGAGAAAAAGCGGGTTGTGTCTTGGAGACAATAGATTGATAGATAGATAGATAAAATGCAGAGAACAAAATTTCCCAGAATCGTGTCCTATCTAGTTATTGCGATGAATCGCAACTTGGAGACAATGTCAATAATCATAATCACCATACGCATGGAGAATTACGCATGTAAACGTATACGCAGCAAAACTCTAAAGCCGTCCGTGTGGAAACAAAGCAAAAGCTCAAATTAAAACACGTCCACGTCTTAACAACGAACATGAAGATGAAATACCTTCAAGGTTGCACACAATCCCGCGTCCCGCGTTTAAAACGTTTTAAACGAGGGTTGTTTGATTGAAGGTTTGAATTGAGACTCGGTGCATCATCATTAAACACTAATCGGATATATTTAAAAATAATAAATAATACTGAATATATATATATATATATATATATATATATATATTCAGTATTATTTACACACACACACACACACACACACACACATCTATATAGGTTAATAATAAGCAGCATAATCCTTGGCTATTTATATCAGCATTATTTCTGATATTGCTGTAAATCTAAAAGTGGCTTAATTAGTGACATCTAATTGGCGTTCCCGCTGGCACCCTTCCCACAACACGGAGGACGTGGCCCGGTGGCCCGGCGCCATCTCATTAGAAAGTGCTCCGTCAGGGAACGCCCGGGGAAGACGCGGCGGGCCGATGGCCACGGGTTTCCTCCTGGACAAACCTCACGCTGATGGCTGCTACGGCGCATACATATATGCACTCCTCCGTATCATATAGTGTGATGGACAATGCTAGCCATCATTTACACAGCAGATGATGGACACGGCTGAAGGAGAAGATCCGACCCGCAGGATAGACGATGTGAAAAAGTAAAAAAAAGGAAAAAAAAAAAAAAAAAAAAAAAACCACTTTGAAGAGATCATTAGTACCAATCAAAGCAACTTCAGATTTCTGAGGCGCAGCATGAAGACGCCACAAACATAACTCCACACTGTTTGAAAGCATAACACGGTGGGTGGAGGTGGGGTTGGGTGGTGGTGGGGGGGGGGGGGGGGGGGGGGTGGGGGGGGGGGGGGGGGGGTGGGGGGGGGGGGGGTGGGGGGTGGGGTGGGGACAGGTGGGGGGGGGGGGGGGGGGGGGGGGGGGGGGGGGGGGGGGGGTGGGGGGGGGGGGGGGGGTGGGGGTTGACGTCTACAGGGGAAAAAAAGGGGATTGATGAATCCCCTTTTTTTTCAATACAGATACAGATAGAACAAGAAAATAAGCCAAATAAACAAATCAAACAAACGGCCAATTAAATCAAATATCCCCAAAAGAAACAAACAAACCTCCAATCCCAACAATTGTTTAATAGCCAATCAATCTTGGAGGTGTATGATAATTGAAACTAGACGTTGTTTGGTGGCGAGACTCAAAAGAAACATCAAACATGCGATAAAATATAGCATATTGCTATTGTTATCGCAACACAATTATAGACGCATGTTTATTTGACATACGGAGGATTCGTGACCTTCTCTGGGGCCTCTTGATGCAGAGATGTTTCTGTAATCCCGCCATCATGACTGAGGCTTTCGGGAAGGTGTCGAGTGTGTAGGATTAATTAAGGAGATGTGGGGCAGATCCGGGTGGAGGAGCAGGTCAAAGCCTGCGAACGGTCAGCGTTAATGAGTTAAGATGTCAGCGTCTGTGGCGTTTTATCAGGGAGACGAGGTGGAGCGTACGCAGATAAGTGCAGGATCGCTGAGACATGGAGCTTCGGCGTAATGAATACGGCGGAATTCACTCCCTCGCTCAGAATTCACTCCCTGTGCTTTCAGACTCGCGTTCTCCCTCTCACATCAAACAGCAGAGAAAAAAAAAAACCCGCCGTGCTGTTTACACTCGCGCCGGCCGCCGAGCCGAGAAATCGATTCGGACCTGAAGAAATACTCAACCCTGAACCTGATGGGTCTGAGCGAGAGAGAGAGAGAGAGAGAGAGAGAGAGAGAGAGAGAGAGAGAGAGAGAGAGAGCGCCATTTTACACTTAAATGTGAATTATGATGAGTCACGACGACATTTTCTCATCTTCCAACCTCAGCTTACACTTTTCATTATATTGTTTTTCTTACATTTTTTTGCATTCCTTTTTACTTTCTTTCTCTCTCTCTCCTATCTCTCTCTCTTTCATCACCGTGGCATTTTTTTTTTACATTTAATTTCATATTTTTCCTGCTTTCTTTCTTTCTTTTATCCCCTTTAAATGTCTTCCTTGTTTCATTTTGTTTTCAATTCCTCCCTCCATTCCATCATTCATTCATTTTAGGATTTATAGTTTGGGGTCGCGATCGTCCTCCAGACCCGGGGTTTAAACTCACAACATTTTGGTTTTCACATATGTACATGTTCACTGCCCCCTGCAGATTACAGATAGCATTATATGTTCGTGTGTGTGTGTGTGTGTGGGGGGGGGGGGGGGGGTTAGTTTTAGACCAAGGAACCAGTTTGGTCCGACACACAAACTGGATTTGGTGACTGGTGACTAGTGAGCCAAGATTAATCCAGTTTGTGTGTGGGGTGGTTTAGACCCCCCCCCCCCCCCCCCCCCCCCCCCACAGGACACACACACACACACACACACATGGCACATTCAGTAGAAATGCAGGGATGTGCAGAAATTATGTCCAGCTTCATTACTGACTGAAAGCAGAATGCATTGTGTGTGTGTGTGTGTGTGTGTGTATGTGTGTATACGTATGTGTGCGATTATTGTCGAGTGCTTCGGCACTCGACAGTTCGCGCTCTATCTTTAATCTTTACCCTTTGGCTTCCATCCTGTCGAAGTTAAAGGGTTAAAGACAACACAGACCATGGCACCCCCCCCCCCCCCAACACACACACACACACACACCAGCTAGCTCAGTTACATACCAAGACAAACTGCAGTCATTTAATATTAAAAAAAATTGTGCGTCTTTCCAAATCAGCTGTGATAAGGATTAAACCCAGATTTTTTTTTACACACACGGCTCAATAGTGAGCTGCAGTTGCACACACACACACAACACACGCAAAGACTTTGGATTTTGTTTTTCTGTGTTTCCTCTCAGCTCAGTATTTAATAGGCAAAGTCTTTCCTCAGCTGTGTGTGTAACTGTGTTTCCACATCACAGAAACAACACACAATCCACTCACTCACACACACACACACCACTTTGACCTAATATTTGTAGTAACTTAAGAGAGATTGCAAGAACATCAGGGAATAATAGATGGTTCATTGTTTTGTGTGTGTGTGTGTCTTCATGTGTGTTTAATTTGTTCATATTACGAAGATTAGTGTGTGTTTGTTTGTGAGTGTTATTTGTTGTTTGAAGTGTGTGTGTGTGTGTGTGAAGTGTGTCACACATGGTCTTAATTTGATATTACGCACACACAAACACACACAAACAACAAATAAGTGCATCGATCAAGTCCCATTCTCTCCCTCGCTCCCTCCGTCCGCACTCTTCCGTCCTTTCTCTCTCACCGAGTCGAACCCGACGCCGCACTGCAGCTCCATTTCCAAGTTATGCGCGAGTTGCACAACTGGGTCGGAGTTCGGCCCAAAAAAAAAACAAAAAAGCGAAGGCGCGCCTCGGCGACACGCAATCCACACTTTTGCCGTTTAAACCCGACGCGCAAGAAGACAAAACCGGCTCGCGTCCAAACGGCAAAAGTTGCAAAAGTAGACTTTCTGTTTGACGTCATGCGGGAATTCACGCTTTCGTTAAAAGCCGCGAATATTAAACCATACAGACGTTTGGATCCGAAGGTCACAAGTTCAAATTCCAGTCGTTAAGGGCCTTTCTCAAGGGCCCCAAAGCGGCAACTTGAAAGAAAGAAAGAATCGATGGGAAAGATATTAGTAAGGAATAATGGCAGTGCTGGGATTCTTTCTTTCTGTTCTTTTCATCCTTTCATTAGAGAGAAAGGAAAAAGAAAAGCAAAAAAAAAGAAGGAAATAAAGAATCCCAGCACTGCCATTATTCCTTACTAATATCTTTCCCATCGATTCTTTCTTTCTTTCATCCTTTCATTAGAGAGAAAGAAAGAGGGGGAGAAGAAAAGAAGGAAGGTAGGAAATCAATGATGGAGTGGAGAGCAGAAGTTGGAGTGGAAGGCAGGAAAGAAATCTTGTCATTTTTTCTTCCTATTTTTCTTTTATTTTTTATTATTTTTTTATTTGTATTTTGTTTCTTTCTTTCTTTCTCTTTTTTTATCCCCTTTGGGAAAGAAATTGGTTGAAATCAGTAGAATAGAAATGGCAGGCTTTTGTTTTTCTTTTCTTTATCTACAACATTCTTTCCCATGATTTCATTCATTCATTTCCTTACTTTCTTCCTTTTTTTTTTTCCATGTAATTATTTATTGTATAAATCGGTTCCTGCACATATTTACATACAGACGGGTCGTTTGGTCCTTGGTGGCGGATTTGGATTTTGAGACTCGGCGCATAAATAATTTATATATATATATATGTATAAACGCTGAAACAGAAATGCACAGGGCATCGGGCTGATCCTGATCCTTCAATTAGTCTCGTTTATATAAACACGTTTTATACCGACAGCGACACGACACGGGGAGTAAAAGTGAAATACACACTCCTGCATCAGGTAACTTTTGCACCCGCAAATCATTAAAGAAAAAAAAAAAAAAAAAAAAAAAAAAAAAAAACCTTGGCCTAGTCTCTCATCACACACACACACACACACGTACAGAAAGAAAATCTTTTGCTCAGTCTAAAAGACTTCATTTTGTGTGTGTTGGAAATCTTTTGTCTGTCTCTAGGCACACACAGAAACAGTAAGCACTTCCAACACACACAAAATGAAGTCTGTGTAGCCTAGAGACAGTCTCTAGGCACAGGGAGAAACCGTAAGCACTTGCAGCTGATATACGTGCACACACACGCACACACTCACTCACACACACACACTCTCAAGTTGTTATGACAGCAGCATCTGATACTGCCAAACAGTGGCTCATTAAATCCAGAGTGAATGTGTGTGTGTGTGAGTGTGTGCGAGTTCACACAAAATAAGCTCGACGAGTCTGAAGTACCAACGAGATATCAGTGGACAGCACCGAGACCGCAGAGAGGAGGTCAGAAGCGTCTTACCTGCAAAACAGAGAAAAAGAAAGAAATAAATAATAGATCCAACTCGTCCGTCGTCGCTCGACCCGTTTCCCCTTTCCCTTCCCCGCGCTGGGACAACACTGCTGCCCAAAACCAGTAACACGCCGCACCTGCCCCGGCGTTCGTGGTAGCGTGGCAACCACGGAGATTCACATTTGAGCACGGATGTGAATCTCCGTGGTTTTTTGTTTGTTTGTTTGTTTTTTAGTCAGTGGGAATTGAGATTTTTCTCAGCAAAATGTATTTCATTTGCTGAAGTAACAAAAACGGTCTATTTCAAAAACAGCAATAGTAAAAACAGCAATAGCCGACGCCGTCGCGAGCCTTTATACTTCTGCGTCGCTCTGCAGTGACTGATTCCCAAACACTAGTTGGCGCTGTTTGCAGGAAGTCACCATTAAAGAAACGTAGCGAACTCCTTTCAATTGAAAGGAGTTTGCTACGTTTCTTTAAACACTGTCTTTTTGTAAAATGGACCGATCAGATTTTCGGAAGAGAAAATATGATAGGTCCATGTCGGCTTTGTTTCCCTCCCTTTAAAAACGGCGTTACGGAGGAATTACGGCGGGATATGCGCTACACCGGAAATGCGGCGATGTATATACATGTATATACACACACACACACACACACACATGGATATGTATGTTTATTTTTAATACTATTCGTCATGCCGCCCCCACAACACAGCCGGAATCATGCGTATGCGAGAATGTGTATACAGAATCATTTTTAGTGTAGATATACTATTTTTTTTTTTTATTTTGTAGTTCAGTGTGAACTCGTCATCATTGCCATTAGCAGACAGTGACACGATCGCACAAGACTGACGAGTTCTTTGCGATCGTGTCACTATTATATCCAATAGCAAGAACGAGTTTAGCCTTAAAAACGCAGGTCGGGAGCATCATTCGGAAGAAATCACTGTGATCAGACAACGCACTCAATATTCCCTTTCCTGACCTTTGGATGAGAAATTCATATAAATATATCAAAGGTCAGGAAAGGGAATATTGAGGGTGTCGATCACAAAGTGTGTTCATATTGGATAGTAGGCGACGGATTTGATATGAAATATATCAATCAAATCCGATTCACACCCCTATACAATTATTGTAGGTGCTAATAAACAACCTAACCCTTTTTTTTTTTTTTTTTTTTTTTTTTTTTTACCCCTTATTTGAATCCGTTTCTTGGAAATCTACCATGTGCAGATCGTGTGCGGACACGATCTGACATGGTAATCATTTAGAGTTTCCCTTTTTGCGAGGCACTCGCGCTGCGACCAAGGGCCACATTCGAGGGCCCTTTAGCGGCAGCTAGGTCGTAATGTCGTGCATGATCACGAGAGAAAGTACCAAATGCGCATTCGGAAAGAATTCCTCGGCGCGGGGTTTCGAGACCAATCCTGAAGTTCAGGATTAAAGGGTACCGGGCGGTACTCCGCCGGGTCTACCTTCGTCGACAAATGTTTGAATGCCCGTCGGGCATTCAAAGTTCCACCTCCTTCGCCGGATTCGGGATGCGCCGAGACTAAACCGGGTCGCCGCGGCTTTTCCGCGTCCGACAAATTCCGAGGCCGCGCCTCCTCGACCGGGCCGAGACGGGAGCGTTCGTTACCGGGAAAGCACCGAGCGGAAACTTGTGCACTCGACGGACCCGAAGGGATCCGATAGATTCCAAAGCCACGCCTCCTCCCTTTTCAGGGAGGTCCATAGATCACAGGCCCAAAGTGCGATATCGACTTTGGGCTAAAGTTAATATTCCATCATCTGTGTATCGGATCCGCCGTCACGATGACGAACGAGTGAGCGGATGAGATGTGCAAGCCAGAAAAACACAGACGAGTGCCCCGGAGCACAGAGGGCCAGTAGGGGACACTAGTCCAGCGCATTAGACCACTTTACACAGGAAAAGTGTACACTCGTACGTTGTACCTTTTACTTTGGGACTTACATACATGTGGATGCCACATTTTACATGTAATCACTGAGCAACTTAGCAAAAACATCTAACAATGAACATAAAACAAAGGAGCCAGTGCAGTTGAACTAGCGTCATGTAAAAATGTCATGTACCCCACGATTGCGTAATAGGAGCTCGATTGCACGAACCGAGGCTTCGGTTTGTGCACTCGAGCTCCTTTGGTAATGTTCATTGTTCAGTATGTTTTTGCGTAATAATCATTGGCATTGGAGGTTATGAAAGTCTGTGGTTTTTAACTCGGTTTGCACGATCGTGACGTCGCGGGTACTGTTAACGCCGGCGGGCGGAGTTAGCGGCAGGACCGTTATTCTTCTAGTGTTTTTTTATTTGGCGTATAAAAATGACAAAAAGCCTTCATACTCATTCTTCTCCCCCGCCCCCCCCCCCCCCCCCTTATTTGTAGGCACAATAGAACCTACATACTTTTTGTATTTGTGAATCCGGGCAAATACAAAAGACAGGTGTGAACATGAGGTTTAGCCAGTCCAGTCCAGGAGCAAAATCTCGCCTCTTGATTGTAGACCGATACCTCTCTCGCACTTCACGTAAATGAAATAACGACATCGTCGCCTTCGGTCGCGGTCTCGGCTACGACGTTCATCGACGAAGCCGTGACGGGGGAGGCAAACGGAGCGCGGAAGATTCATGCCGCGGTCCGAGAATCCACCGCGGGGCGTTAATGAACCTGCGGATATTCGAAAATCGCAAAAAGCTGGACATTTGGGAGGAGAACGGGAAGACGAAGTTCCCGTTCCCGAAACCGGTTCAGTGTATCCGTTCAAACCCCCAAAAAAAACAACCCCAGAAAAACGGCGAGAGAGAGGAGGCGGAGTAGAAAGCAGCCGTCCTATTCAGTTCCTATTGATTCTCCATTAGCTCACACCAACCTTGGTTAAATCAGTCCACTTTGTGTTCTCCACATCTCCGGCCATGCGATCTTAATTAATTCTGATCCAAGGCCAAGGAAGTAAATGACTCTCTCCGCTCAATGATCGGCACTTAATTTGTCCCGCGCAGCTCGGTTTTAATGTCGGCTCAATCTCTCATTCCACAAAGCATCTCTCTCTCTCTCTCTCTGTTTATCGCCCATTTAAACTGAAGTGTAATCTGTTTAAAATCTTACGCCGGGGCTCAAATTGCACATACGGTTCTCGTCAGGCGGGCAGCGGCCTGAAGTGCATTGTATCAGATTTGCATTGGTGGAATCCAACAAATAGTCCAGTGGAGTATTACTTTGCTCTCAATGAGAGCAAAGTAATACCCACTGTATATCACTGTACATTCTCAGCCTGCAGTGGTCAGTATTATTTAACATTGACAGCCCTAATAACATTGAAAACCAGTCAATGTATATATATATATATATAATTAAATATTAACAGCGCTAATGGTTTTCAAAAGTCAAGTCGTGTTAGTAACGCACACAGCATTAGCACAAATTGACTTAACATTGACTGCCCTAATTGCGTTACTATACACGAGTGATCCGCTCCTTCACTCTGGATGTGCTGAACATTTCTTTATTTATTTGTCGTTCGGTTTTTGTTCATTCGCACAACACGACGCACTCACGCTTCCTAAATTGCTCCCCCCCCCCAATGACGCCCCCTAGCTGCGCATTCACAACAGGTACGATCTCCTCGCTACATTAGCGTATGTTACCGTACGGAACCTTACGCGAGCGCGTCGCATTCCCAAATCCGTATTACGGTGTTTAGGTCATACGGAAGCGCTTTATCGCAGTATCACCAGTTTCTATGGAAAAAGCAACCGGAACACAATTCTTAAAGGAGCCACGACCCATATTTTACACTTCAAACCAAACGTTAAACAAATAAACATTGAGCTCAATAGCATGCCACTCAACAGCTTGTTAATGACAGCCATATTAGGATGACTTTGAAGGCTCCCAGGAAGCTGCGTCTCTTGGGGCCCTTGTGCAAGGCCCTTACATTCTTCAGGTGTTGCTTACATACGGATGAGCTTTTATACTCATCCCAGTAAGCAAGGGTCAGACCCTTGCACAGGGATGAGTATAAAAGCTCATCCGTATGTAACACACACAAACAGGGTTAAATGTGCTCATTTTAAACAACTTTTGTGTAAGTATTGGTAATTAAAAACACTGCTCCTCCTGCCCCCCCCCCCAAAAGAAAAACAAACAAACACCATTCAGGCAGTGGAGTTTGTCCAATCCAGAGATGTCTTGATCAAACTCTTCTGGACCAACACTCAATAAAGTGGGCAGTTTCGAACGTTTCGGGACAGTCTGGGTACTCGGCTTCTTATTACTTGACCTCTAGGGGCAGCGACGCTTAGCGCAGCCGCTCTATCTGGCGCGGCGGCGGGACGAAGGAGGCAGGGCGAGCGGTGATAAAGCAGGGTAATAACTCGTGCTGTGCGGGCCGCAAAAGGGCAAGCCTTCACCCCTGGCCAGGAACGGAGCCGATATCACCCCTGCGCCGTGCCATCCTTTCCGCTCCTAATGGAATTGGCCGGCTGTAATAATAATAATAAATAATTTGAATTTCACGCCCCGGCGCTCCGGGCCGCGGACGGGGCGTAAATCTCAGGCTCGGCGTGCCCGCCGATCAACACGAGTCGTTCGGGACCTATCGATCTGCCGCAGGCACCTTTAAGGGCGGGGTTTCGCTTGTATGGAGAGGAAGAACAAGAGCCACGGCGCAAGGAAAGTGTTTCTTTGCAGGGTTAAGGGTCTTGCTAAAGACCCAAAAGGCAGCTCGGCGAAGAATCCCGGAGCAGAAACGCGGCGCCGTACGCTTCGAGTTACGCTTTGAGCCGTTTACTTTCCCGGCACCCAAGTCAACCGTCCCTCATGACATGCTTTTAAATGGAGCACGTAGTGATCCGGAACGCGTGGAAACGACGCGAGCGCCGTTCGAAAAAAACGCTCGGCAAGCGCCGCCGTCGGGGCGCTTTGATCGTCCCCGTCAAGCGCGCGCCCGCGCGCCTTTTATTCCAAATCGCAGGCGCGCTTTTCAAACGGCGGGGTCGCCGCGGGACTCTCGAAGACGCCGTCGCCTCGAGGCAAGAGCGCCGGCGCCCCCGTGTCTCGCGGTAGAACGAGGCCAGCTTGGAGGATGAAGAAAGCGGAGGGATGAACAGACGTGTGGGCGTGACTCTGCGCGCCCGGGGGATCCCGTCGCGCATCCGGGAACAAGCGCGCGCGCGCGCACTAATTAACAGAGTTTCCCAAACGAGCCGACGCTCAGAAATAAGTGCGCCTGGGAGCGCGTTCAAAGCGGCGGCGGCATTGGCGACGCGGCGGGGAGCGCCCCGTGCGAACGGGGACGGGCGGAGCTAGCCAAGAGGAGCGGCAAAACAAACAAAACCAAAAAAAAAAAAAACCAAATAACTCTTTTGGGAGAAAACAGAACAGAGCAGAACCGTGACCGGGAGGGGTTTGACCTGCGACTCCTGGATGAGCGCAGGCATTGGTCGATGATGATAATAAAAAAGAGATCAATGGCGAAAGCAGGACCGGAAAAGACAAAGTGCGGATCGATGAGGGTGGGGAGGGGTGGAAAGCGCACGGGAAGCGTGCGCGTGACGGCGGCGGGAGAATACCCGACCCCCCCCCCCCCACCCCCTCCCCCGCTGCGTGTTATTGAGTGGCCTCGTGTTGGTGGACGCATTCGTCAAGGGAATCAATTTGTCCCGATTTTTTTCATTGTAAACGACAGCTTATGAATGCGTTATCGAGATTTACCGAGCGCATCCCGAATGCCCGTAGGGACGGACGAGTCCGAGATGGATCAAAAGAACAACAGAATTAAGGGCGAGGGAAGAGACGCCGTGATTAGACGGAGTGGTGAATCACGGAAGGAGAGAGAGAGAGCGACAGATCGAATGCGCGAGAGAATGCGACGGAGAGGGAGAGTGGAAACGAGCGAGCGAACGAACGCCGAGAGCGAACGAGAGAAGCGAGAGAAAGAAGGAGAAATCAAACAGCGAGTGCGTTCTCCCCTGGAAACGTCCGGCGCTAAAGCGCGAGGGAGGGAATCCCGGCTGTCGCGGCCGCTCCGCGTTAACGATTCTGATCTCGCCCCCCCCCCCCCCCCCCCTTCCATCTGCCGTCTTCGCCCGGCTACATCCGACGCGGCGCCTACGACCCGGCGCTCCTCCATCAATTATTCACTCCTGCGCGGCCGCTTTTGCGAGAACCTCCTCCGGGGGCCGAAATCTCCTACAGGCTCTCGCTCTCATCTCTCGGCCCGCTTTGTGCACGCTCGGGCCTCGTTAAGGGGCTCGACGGAGGAAACGCACCAAAGGATTTTGCGCGAGGATCTTATTCGCGACGCGGCGATGCGACCCTGCTGCGCCGACGCGGCTCCGAAGGCAGGGTCACAAAAACAAATTAGTTGGAATACTATAATTCTTTCGCATTCTTTATAAAAAAATAAAAAAAAAAAAACCTCCAATAAACAAATTAATTAATTGTTTGTATTCTTTAATTAAATAACGAAACAATTACGATTCAATATGATTAAAACACATAAATAAATGAAAAAATGCTATACAAATAAAAGTAATTTGTTACAGTGAACATTCTCAAAGCGGATTTGAAAGAGAAATTGTCGATACATTTTTTTGTAGCTGTAACGAATTACTATTTATTTTGTAATTAAATTTAACCGGTTACATGTAACCATGAATAAAACAAACTTGACATTTAAATCAGTCGATCCACATCACGATGTGCATCGACGATATGTGTGTGTGTGTGTGTGTGTGTATATGTATATATACACACACGTAACTTGACATAACACACACACAAAGTACCTTAATGAAAAAATAGATTTTACTGCCGCCAAATCTGCACCAATCAAGAAATGAAAAGAAAAGCGAGTGTGAGATATGGCACAGTGTGTGTGTGTGTGTGTGTGTGTGTAACAGACTATTCATCTGTCTCCTTGAATGTAAGGTGAAAGTAATAAGCACTTTGTTGTGCTGGTCTCTGAGCACCACTATAAAGCATTTTAATTCCCCCTATTAACGATAAGCTGATGAATAAATGGATAAATGAGCTCTCTCTCTCTCCTCTCCTCTCCCTCTCTCTCTCTCTCTCTCTCTCTCTCTCTCTGCTCTCCCTTCGGTTCATGGCCGTCAGCCAGCGAGCGGCCACGACATCATCACAATTAATGAGTCCGGGCTCTCCAAACGAGGACGCGCATTTGCGCCAGGGCGGGGTTGGGATGGTGCGGAGGGGGGGTCAGTGCTGTTAAAATATCCTCACGGAATAAAATCAAATCACGGGATTTTCTGTTCATTGAGGTGTCTGTAAAGCAAATTCTGCAATGTCGGCGAGGTGAGGAGGTCAGGGGATCCCGTCAGTCCCACTCATCCCAAACCACGGGAACAAATTCCCCGGGTCAACGTAAAACACAAGTTTGACTTTTCGGGAAGGAGCCGAACGGGAGCGGTGAAATCCCTCGGCTTTTGACGCGTTCGTTGCACGGACAGAGGATGGGATGGTGAAGTAGAGGAGAGAGACGCGTCGTTGCCCCCAAAAAAACCCCCATCTAAACCATCCCCCCCCCCCCCCCCCCCCCCCACCCCCCCCCCCCCCCTCCCCCCCCCCCCGCCCCCCCCCCCCCCCCCCCCCCCCCCCCCCCCCCCCCCCCCCCCCCCCCCCCCCCCCCCCCCCCCCCCCCCCCCCCCCGCCTCCCCCCCCCCCCCCCCCCACCCCGCCCTCGCCGAAGCTCACGTCCTTGGAGCTAATCGGTTTTCTACTGCGGCAGGTCGCTGTTACTCGCCCCCAAATGTGAACAAATTAAATGAGGCAATTAAAAGCCGAATAAGCCGGCGTTGATAATTGTGACCTGATGCGCCAAGCCCAATTATAATGAAGCTGGTTCTGCTTCACGGCTTTTGCCATGTTGAGACACACAGACGGCGGTTAAGTGGAGAGAGCGAGAGGGGATGAGTGAAAGAAAAAAATGAATACGCTACCAGATTAGAAATAGAGGGAGGATCTGGAGAGGAGAAAATAGCCAGAATTGAAAAATAAACAACAGTAGCAGCAGCAGCAGCAGCAGCAGCAGCAGGGAGGTGGTTAAGGCATTGGGATTTGGAAGATCTTAAGATGTTCCAAATCCCAAACACCATCTGGGGTCCGAATCTTGACGAAATTGTTGTAATGAATATCTTGACCTCCTTGGTCCGAGTTTTTTGTAATTAATGGCAAAACGGCTTACATACGGGCCAAATTAGTGTAAAATAATAAAAAATAAGTCCGGTTATGATAAACAGCATGAAAGAGGTTAAACTTGAAGAAACCCTAACGATAATCTCAGGGCCAAACATACTTTGGGAGATGGAAAGTGAAAATTTACGGCCCGGATGATCGCAGGTTCAAATCCCACCACCACCACCAAGCAGCTGCCACTAGTGGGCCCTTGAGCAAGGCCCCTGTCTCAAAAGCAAGAAAGTTAAAAAGATGATGTGTCTTTCTTTCTTTCCTTTGAAAGATTTCCTTTGATGTCTTTTTTCTTTCTTGCTTTCTTTTAGAAAGGAGAGAAAGAAAGACTACAACTTTTCCATAATATAAGCTGCCACTAGTGGGCCCTTGAGCGAGGCCCTTGAGCCGTGGTTAACCATGGTTTGTTAAGGTCCTTATTGTAGCAACGTATTGTTCTTCGACCCGAGGAACATCCACTGGGATTCCTCGGGTCCAATATTGCCAAAGCCTCTAGGGGTCCTGAGTCAAATATCTTTCCACCCGTATCAGTACACTGGGAATACCAAACCCTGGATCGTTTGTGCTCGGCAACAAAGGTTTTCACTCCCCACGCTGCTTTATTGGGTCGTTTTCTTCTCAAAAGGACACTCATCAACTGATGAATTAAGGGGTTAAGGGCCTTGCTTGGGGGCCCTGCAGTGGCACCTTGGTGGTGGTGGTTGGATTTTAACCTGCGATCTTCCGGCCCAATGCCGTAAATATTGAGCTCCCAAAGTATCTTTGTCTCGTGAGTCGTTTGGTCTGGTATGTAAGATGTTTACTTTAGCGCTGAATCAGTCCTTTTGTCAAAAGTAAAACAGGTTAAACCTGAAGGAAAAAGGATGATCGAAGCGCTAAACAACTCGGTTCTGTTTGGATAAAAGAATGAATGATTCGGACTTAGAAAGAAATGATGTAGCTAGATAGCTACTTTTTTTCTTTGAGGAGAAATATTATGGGGAATTTTACCTCTTCTTTCTTTCTTTCTTCTGTACAGAAGAAAAGTAAAAGTAGAATTGATCAATTGGAAAATCGGATCAGTTGGACTGAATCATAATCGGGAGTCAAGTAACGAATGAACATACGACTCGGGCCAAACGACTCATGACTCGGTTCTGAGGTTTAAGATTCTTTGCCGAGTAGCGAATCGAACGAATCGCTCTTTCGCAAGAACGACTCGTTCTTGCGAGTCACGTTCGCACCGCTCGGAAATGAAAACAGGAACGTTTAAACACTTGCTGAACGATTCCTTCATGTTGTTTTTTTTTTTCTAACCGCAGATAAACATTGGTCCTGCACAGCGGTCGTTAGATCAGCGACGACTTTGTTATAGCTGCTGATGTGAAGCGCTTTCCACTACAATGGTCGATGATTAACACTCCTCCCTGAAACACAATGGCTGCACTCGGGACCATAGATCAAGTGGATGGCATCCACTTGGATCTATGGTCACCAACAGATAAAAGGCAAGCAATCGGACCGGGAATAAAGCACCGCGTTCACGGCTCCTTCAAACGGAACCAGAACAATTTTGAATAAAGTGCTCTCGGAATGCATTCCAAGCTAAACGGCCCAAAGCGTACACAATGTTAACGTGTCAACATTAAATCTAACAGTGGGATATGTGATGGATCATCCATCTGGCTGCCTGAAGTGATCCATCACACGTCTAACATGGGAGATTATTATTTTATTTTTGGCAGTCTGATTATATCATGATTATAAGCAAAAATGTTTAATAGTATATTTCAGTTCCAATTTGTCTATCGCTAAATCATGATGTTTTGGAACAAATTGGAACTGAAATATACTATTAGTGTAGTGAATAATTTTAATAAAATTATATACATGTATAAAATTATTCATATAAAAATATAATTGTCATTTACATAAATACAATTTGAATACAGATGAGACAGATAGGACAGATGGAATCAGCGTTCGACTCTTAAAGGGGGCGTGGCCTAAACAACAACAACAGGTTCAGTCTTGTGTATTAGAGGGAATTCTGTTGAAGACTTTTTGCTTTTGTGCTGGAGATACGGGCGAGTGGCGTCCTCGTCACTGTGATTTGTTGATGTGTTCTCACAAACATTTACTCTGTAAACAACGTGATGGTTCTTTTTGTCGGGTTTGACTGAGAGGAAAGAAAAAAGTGTGTGTGAGAGAATGAGAGGAAAGAAGAGAGCAAAACAACATTGATCCATCATCTCCTCCACTTTTAAATCTGTGCACTACAGCTTTGTCTGATAAACACTTCAGATTTGGTCATCTCTGAAAAGGAAGGAAAGTTGAACAGAGAGAGAAAATATGAATTATTTGTCCCTTCCTTCCCTCCTTCCATCCATCCGTCTCTCTCTCATTCTCGGGATTCAGGGAGGAAAAAACAGAGTGGTCTAGAACTAGTACACGGGATTCAGAGGAGGACACCCACCAATTAGAACCAGTGTTTACTGGTTGTCTCTTCCTCTCCTGTCAGTGGTGTTTAGTGAATACACTCAGGAAGAATCAGAGAAAGAGAGACAGGAAGGAGGGAGGGAAGGAAGAAAGGAACGGAACAGACAGAGAAAGACAGACAGAGGTGTTTAGAGAGAGAACTCCTGAGAGATCTGAGGGATGATGGGACTCTCAAACTCTCTTCTCTCTTTCTTTCTCTGTTTAGGATCTGTTTTACAGCAGAGTTTAAACTTTGATTCTGTCCTGAAAACAAAGTTCCTTTAAATATTTATAAACTCGGGAGAATTTTGTGGGAATTTGTGTGTGTAAGTGTGTTTCAGCAGCATTCTGTTTAACTTCATCCCAGTCCTCCATCCACACTCTTTCCTTCCCCCCCCCCCCTTCCTTCCATCCCTTCTTCCTTTCTTACTTCTATTTCCGTCCGTTCTTTGATTTTCCCCGTTTTTCTGTTCTTTCTCTATTTATTTCCTTCCTTCCTTCTATAATTCTACCCCTCTTTCTTTTTGTTCTTTAATCCACACCATATCCTTCCTTCCTTTCCTTCTCTCCTCCCTCATCTGTTTGTCCTTCTTATTTCTTTCTCCTGCAATTCCATCATTGACCTCTCTGTAAACAGTGTGGAATGTGATGAGTTCTGCAGATTAATAACACTCTCTGAGGGAGAAGTTGTATATAGTGTAAGGGAGAAAGAGGAAGATGGGGTAGAGAGTGTTATTAATCTGCAGAACTCATCTTCCTCTTTCTCCCTTACACTATATACAACTTCTCCCTCAGAGTTGTATTGGGCTATAGAATTGACTGGGTCAGTGTCAGAGAGCCACTCATTACCATAGCTGGACACACACACACGCGCGCACACACACACACACACACATCATTTCACACTCTGCTGCCGCCACTGACACTAATGGGGGTCACATTGTACAAATTTGATGAGGCTTATTCTTGAGGGGTGTGTGTGTGTGTGTATCTCGCAAACTGTTACAGTAACAGTAAGATGGATTCTTTCAAACAAGATTGAAAGAATCCGTGTTAAAGGGTCAGCCAAAAGGGGGTGTGGCTTGTAATCAATTTGCATGGAGGAGGGGGGGGGGGGGGGGGGGGGGGCCTCTGTATCAGTAAACCACAGTGACCTCCTTCAATGGGCCCACGAATACTTGACTGGTATATTGACTGATACAAAGATCAGATCGGCAAAAGAGGCGTGGCCTCAGTGCGGCATCTGCTGCCAGTCTTTACCAAGACGGCGAAACTCAGTCTCGCTGAAGGAGGCGTGGCTTCTGGCTTTATCAAAGTCAGTAAAGGAGGTGTGGCATATATCTCCCAACCTCATGAAAGGAGGTGTGGCCTCTGACATCCGCCATACCGTCTTCAGTAAGAGTTGGGCTGTAATTTCCAAAAGTCTTTCTGGAAATTACGAGCTCAGAGCTATTACTGTGACGTAATGCAGGCGGTGCACCGTCCTGTTACAAAGTCCCGCTCTGTTATTAGAGCCTAAACTCACCAAAAGCACATGGTGCGGTGACCGCCGAAGAAAACCAACAGCCAGCGAGGGTCCCCGAGGTCGGCGCACACTTGGGTCGTACGTGGTGGGCATATGTTTGCGCACCCTGGACGCAAGCCCACGGGCAGCCAGAGCAGCTGCGGCGAGCGGTAAAAAACAATTAAGGGCTCTAATTACCTCTCTCCATCGGATCTCAATATGCTGCCCGTTGGTTTGATTGATTACGCCCGCTCGTTAACTCGTGCGCACTCCAACAACTCCACGCGGGGGGGGGGGGTTGGGGGGGTCGGTGGAGAAAACGAGCGAATGACCTGCTGTTATGTCTGGCACACACCGGGGGGGGGTGGATAAATCTCTCCAGCCCGTGCTCGATCCATCTCGGTCTCGCTCATTCGAAGGTCCCCGCAAACCAGCCGTCGATAGCGATCGACGTTGATCAAGCCTTTAACGCGTCGCTCAGTCGGCTGACGAGTCCATTTTCGATTCGGAATTTACAAAAGGATTTTCGGCACGACTGCCGACACCAAAAGGAGCCGCCTGTGTTTGCGTCGGAAACGCACCGGCCTTTTGCCTTTTTTATGCTTTTTCAGGATGAGAATCAATTTCGGTTTATACGGATTCAATTTTCCATATACATGTATGTGTAATGTTATATGTGTGTGTGTGTGTTGGTGCTAAAACTATATATATACAACACACCGGATGCCTGGAGATATAAGTGTACACTTCCTTGCAACCGGACCCGCTCCCCTGCCCTTCATCTCACAGTGGATGGAGTTTGAATCCCTGGCGACGACGGTGCAATTGACAGGGTGTATTAAACTTTGCATATACCCGGTCTACCAGAAATCCATCCTGCCACTCCTTCTCCACCTCTTTAATACACCCTCGTCATGTCGCACCGCCATCTGCTAGACAGGAGGCAGCGCCGGAGGTTCTATATCGGGAGGGACGAGGATGGACGGACGGAACTAGTTCAGGACGAATGAGGGACGAATATGTTTTGATGACAAGTGAAATTGTCAAACCATACGCTTATATCCTCTGTATATTCCAACCACTGAGCTCGCACCTCTCCTACATGGGTACAATCCTTGATCCTGTTAAGGGCATCGCCCTCTGGACTGGAAGATCGCATGTTCCGTCCTTGAGCAAGGCCTTTAACGTTGAAGGGGCACTCAGGCCGTCTGACCGGCAAAGACACTGAAAAACGCAGTCCAAATTACTGGTCAGACGGCCTGTGTCTTTGAATGGAATCGCGTCGCACGTGCACAGCGTTTGCCAAATGGGATAAACGCAATTTCCACAGACGGATAGTCCGTTGCCCGAGAATTGCCAGGAATTGACATCATTCTCCTCTGAATCTTAACTCGCGGTTCGGCAAACAAAAAACTGATTCCAGGCTGCATAAATGCAGCCCTGGATTCAAACACGCATCAAAGCGAAGCCTCGCTGAAGGTCACGTGCGCTATCCAACACGTGACCCCCCCCCCCCCCCCCTCCCCCCGTTTTCCACCCGTTCCTCCGAGCGAGAGAGCCGACGGCGCTGTGCCTCGGCGCGTCGCTCCGGCACTGCTTTGGAAATAAAGAGGAGGTGTTGTTCCTCCTCTTATAACAGTGTAGGATATAAGATAAAGCGAGGGGAACGCCACCGGGCCGGGTCCCCTTGCTTTATCATTTTAGTGCCTGAACAAAAGCTCACAGCCACAAAGCGAGATACACTGTGTGTGTTTACGCTGTCATTGTAAACACTCGTGTTGCGTGTAAAGTCACCATTCAGGAGAGTGTTTAAACCCTAAGCATGCCGTATTCACGCACACACCCACAATGAACTTGTAATACCGTCTCTTGTTGTGTACGAAGAAAGTCTCATCCACGGTTAGCCACGATAAGAGGCCACGCCGCCTACACCGACATGTCACAACGCAATTATAGATAGCATCGGATCGGGATTTCCAGCCAGTTGCATACACGTCGCACAACCCCATCTCGACGATTTACGGATGCGCCAAAAAAAAAAAAGGATCTAAACAAATTGTTGTTTCGCCTCTAATTTCAACAAATTTGTTTCTTCTTCTGCAGGCCGGAAATACCTTGTTTTTTTTTTTTTTTTTTTCAGACCCCAAGCTCGGATTTGTTAAGGCAAACAGCAGCTTTGCCCGTCCACCACACACACACACACACACGCACGCACACACACGCGTGCGGGGTGTGTAGTTTTACCCCAGAAGTCTTCAGGAGACTGGAATTTTGCGGTAGCTTAGCGGATAACGCATCGGATCAGAAGGTCATCTCCCAACTCCTCCAAGCTGCCACTGCTGATCCCTCGAGCAGGGATCATAACTGCTCACTTCCATCCAGACGGCTCTGTGGAAAGGCCGTCTGCCAAACGCCGTAAATGTACCCCGGTGGGGCTTGACGTTTATTGGGTTCCCGCTCAGGGTCCTCCGGTGTTCTCTCTCTGTGCCCGCTTGTCGCCCACATCATTCCTAAATCCAGACCCGTTATTCTTCAGACATGAAACGGCGCCATGGCAGGCCACACCCTCCTTTAATGAGATTGGGAGATATAGGCCACACCTCCTTAACCCTTTGTGCTCCGTATCAAGGACCCAAGGGCCCAGTGGCAGCTTGGCGATCCCGGGGCCCCAACTTTCTGATAGCAAATAGCAAAGGGCATTCACCACCGAGTTACATACACACACACACACACACACACACACACACACACACACACACATAGATATATTTACTTGGTGGTGGTGGTGTGAGGTGGTGGGGTTTGAACCCGTGATTTTTCCGTCTAGAAGGTTAGGGTTAGCGAACGTCTTTAATGTATAGCGTCTGTGATTTTTCATTTGATGAGCGATGATTTAAAAAAAAAAAAAAAAAAAAGGCGCCCTTTTTTTTGATTTTTTTTTTCCCTTTTTCCCGATTTGACCTTTTTAAAATGTGCTTTTACCCTCAACTGGAATATTCCGAATGTCTATAAACTTCTGGCTATTCAAATTAAAGAAAGTTTAGAGCCATCAAAGAGAATAAATGATTCAGAACAACTTCTTCTTCTTCTTCTTCTTCATCTTCTTTTATTTTTTCAAGTTAAAGTAGAGCACAAATGAAGACATGAAGCAAGCCGGGATGTAGAGACATCAAAAGCCTCAATGCAAACGAAGATGCAGACGAGTACGAATACAGACAGGTCCACTTGACTGGGACTGGAGAATAAATAAGGAGAGAAAGAAAGGGGCGAGGGCTATATTTATTTGTTTGTTTGTTTGTTTGTTTGTTTGTTTGTTTCAGTGTCACCGATATCCTGTAATCTCCACCTTTTGTCCCCGGTGGTGTCTGGATGACGATTTTATTAAGGTCTGCTTTTGCCGTTGCTTTGAATTAACATCCGAGTGTCTTTATGAAACCTTTCACTCCCCAGAGACCGTCTGCATACGCACAGACGATATGACAATAAAACGACAAAAAAAAAAAACCACCACCACCAACAACAAGAAGGCAATCTAAAAATGCAGCGAGAGACACGGCGCCACAACAAATCTTCATCCCCCCCCCGAATCGGCTGCCATCTCATGTGGTAGCTTCGTGCAATAAAGAAAGAGGGGGAGGAGGAAAATTTTGGGGATAAAAAAAAAAAGAAATAAATAAAAGTCTTCCAACTAGAACGAAACCAAAAAAAAAAAAAAGCAATGCAAGAAAGAGAGCTTTTGATGTCTTGGTTGTTTGTTTAAGTCGGAATCTGCACATGCAGCGCATCCTAAATTACACTGCGCTCGGGGGTTTTCAAGGGCTGAGCAGATGAAGTGGGTCACTGTTTGTGCTCATTAGGGCCCTGGATTCCTCAGGGGGCCCCTACAGAGTGTGAAGGCTGAGATCAAGCTCCCGGATGCCCAGCACTGAACATCAACCGCGCTGTGTGATCCAACATTATACAGGCTTTGGTTTTAATACAGACGTGCAAACCGCCTCTCATCGTGGGAACGAACTCAGGCGTCTATGTTTTCCACTCGCTTTGGACAAGACAGGTTGAGATTATTCCTTCATTCATCTTCTACCTTCACCGCTTTATATGGGCATTATTTGCCCCGTTTACATCGTTATTGTGAAGGTGCTATACAAATTAATGATGATAGACATTCATCAAGTCAAACATGGGTTGGCATTCCATCCAGGGTGTATCCTGCCTTAAACTTATATTGGTACGCAACTGTAACAACATCACACACACACACACACACACATGGCCATGTTGTCCCCGGTCCAAAAACACCTGCACGCTAGGTTGATGGATTGGCACCTTGGAAAATTGTCCCTAGTGTATGAATGTGTGTGTGTGTGCGAGACGGGAATCGAACCCCCGACCCTGGGGTGTGAGGCGAACGTGCTAACCACTAAACCACCGTGCCCCCTGTTATATAATAATAATAATAATTCAATTTTATTCATATAGCGCTTTACACAATAGGATCATTTGAGAACGTTCAATATTTATATTGATGTGTGGTGACGAAAAACTCCCTTAGTGGAATGAGGAGGAAACCTTATTATTAACAACAGCAGCAGCGTCTCAAGAAGAATAAATGTCTTACTGAATCTGGCATTTTTACGCCTTTTACTTGTATGCGCACAGCACCGCCTTGACGTATTAGTGTTGAATTAACCACCGGCGAGATGGCGACATGTTTGCGTGGAAATGGTTTAACCGGATCTTTAGGAGAACATTCTTTTACGCACTGGAATAAAAGTGGCTAATTCAAGTGCCTCTCGTTTTGCAGATCAAGGAAGCGCGAAGGCTTTGGGCGGCTCGGTCGCCGGGCGACGATCAAATTCACATCCGGCAAGACGGGACTGGAGAGAGCGAATGGCCAGACAGACTGGCATGGCTCTCTCGCTCTCTGTCCTGTAGCCAAAAGCGGAAGCCTGGAGCGATGTGGAACTGAGAGGGTCGGGATCCGAATGAATTTGGCCCGACCCTCGCTCACATGCCGGCCATTCCCGTTCCGGCCCCTTCTCGCATTCCTTCTTTATTTTTACACTCGAGAGTCACATGCCCTCTTTGCTTCAAACACGATCCCTATATTAAGACTCGCTGGTTGTTTCGCAGGCGTTTGTGTGTCGAAAGACAGGTGGAGGAGAATCCCCCAGCCGAGCGCCAAGGCTCCGTTGCACACAACTGTCTCCCATCAACAGCTGGCTTGAGCTATTACGGAGGATTAGTGTGTGGAAAAACACCCGCATGCTCCAGGGACGAGACTTTGCGCTTACAGCCTTTGACCTTGACCGCGATTGCATTGCGTCTGGCTTTCTACACATCTACAAAAAAAATAAAAAAACACATCAATAAAAGGAGATATTCCGGCATGAGTGATGATGTTGTCCTGAAATGTACACAAAACACCTCACAAAAACCCGGACTTTACTCCCACTTATTGCCATTCAATATAAAAATGAACAAAAAAAAAGGACCTATTTAAATACCGACCCCCGGAAATCCAAAAACGATGTGACCATCAAACAATGGATCACCCCCCACTCCCCTACCAACCAGTGTATCCCCTGGCCTTCCATCCTCGTTTCCTTCCGTCACCCCCCAGCCCACGTGCGCATCTTTTTTGTTTTTTCTGCGCTTTCTTCTCTTCGTTACCCCACTGTTTTCCCTTTTTATCCCCATTCCCTCCTTTTCCGGTCTGCCCCCTTCCTCATTGTTTTCTCCTCCCGCATTTTCATCCTCTTCGCTCGTCCGTCTCTCACCTTCGTCTATTTTGCTACTACCCCTGCACCCTGCCCTCCCCCGGTTTCCCTTGCTCCCCATCCTTCCCCCTGCTCTTTTTCTGTCGGGCCCTTCTTTGCTTTTCCTTCTTGCCTCCCCCCTCCACCATCCGTTCTGTTCTTCTTCTTCGACACGCGCACCCTTCTCTCCCTCTCCTTCCCAACTTTCTTCCTTTGTTTACCGCCTCTCTCATCTCTGATCTCTCCTCCCCCCCTCTCACTCCCCTATGTTCCCGCACCCTTTCCATCTCCCTTTCCCTCTCTTTCCTTTTTATCTCCTCCCTCTCCCTCTCCGCGTTCTGTCTCCTTCCATGCCTCCCTTCCCCTTGCACTCCCCTATTTCTGTCCCTCTCTGTTCTTCACCCCCCCTTCCTAGTGCCCCTCTACCCAGAGCCTCCCCTCTTCTCCCCCTTTTCTCCCTTCGCGCTTCCCCCCCCCTCACCCCTTCCTTTTCCTGCTCTATCTTTGGTCTTTGCCTATTTTTCTCCGTTTTTTTATTGCGTCTGGCTTTCTACACATCTACAAAAAAAATAAAAAAACACATCAATAAAAGGAGCTATTCCGGCATGAAACAAAAACGGAATGAACAAAAGGACCTATAAATACGACCCGGAAATCAAAACGATGACCATCAAAACAATTTAAAAGAGCGACCGACGCGCCTCACCCGGGGAGGGCCGGACCGCCGTTTACGGACTCGCCGCCGCTCGGAAAGGGCGCGAGGAAAAAGTTCGTCATCATCGGCGCAAAGCCTTGTTTGTGTAAAAACCGGTTTACAATGCTTCATACGAGAAAAAAGTCTCCGGAAGTACTGCCTCGGTCGTTGTCTTAAATGCCGCCCTCTTTTTTCTAACATTGGAAATGCGGTTTACACGCAGAGCTCGGAAGAGCTACGTTCTCAAATCGACTTTGATTGGCGCGTTAGCAACGTTTACGTAGCGGCGCGATCATCCGACGACGGACCCGACGGAAGCCGGATTTGGCGGTACCGCTATAACGATCGGGATCCGCGCGTGATGGCGTCGCCGCACGAAAGAGAGGAAACGCGCGTCAGACGCTGTACGTGTCAGTCGCAGCGACACGAGAGGCACGCGGTCATCCAGCCGTTGCTCGGTTCTCGGGCCCAAATTAGAGCGATCTAGCATCGCGTCGCTGTAAATATGCCGTTCCAAGAAGTCCGGGAAGCCGCCAGGTTCCAGACGCTCGGCACGAGACGTGGCATTCGTAATATCGACTGCAGGAGCGGGGGACGGAAAAGCAAACGGCGTGGCGCCGTGTCTCCCGTCACCTTGTCGCTCTCGAACCGGGGCTGAAAACGAGAACGCCGGAGAGCTCGTGGGCTTTCAAGTCGGCCGTGAAGAAGCCAAGAGCTCCTCGGGAGGGAGGCACCGCAGCTTCGAGACGGAATGCGGTAAGACGGCAACGGTCGCGAGAGACGCGACACACTCGCAGGCAACGCGGCTTTCTGTTTTTGCGCCAAGGTTCGGGTGTCCGTTACGCAAACGCGATTCGCCGGACCTCGGCAAAGTTGGAATCAGCCGTAACAAGACCGGCCCAGACTTCTCTTCCCACCTGGCACTGGTGACCCACCGCTATTCCTTCCTCGGGGCACTTTTGATAGAGCCTTACCCCGTGTGCTTGTCAGGGGGAGGGGGGGAGGGGGGGGGGGGGGGGCGGGCGCGCGCGCTGACAAAAGCCAGCAGGTGACACTTGGTTCGCCAAGTTAAAGCTGAAGGCCATTCTAAAAATACCACGACCCTTACACCAGAATGCAGCGCTGCCTCACACACACACACGCGCGCGCATTGCATGTGGCACGCATTCCTACCAACTGCTCGACTGGCGCTTAAATCGTGCAGGGGAGGAATTCTCATCGCGAGCCGCGTTTTCAGGTTGCGTGACTAAGGTCCGGTGGCGGCAGATTTTTCCCAGCAGAGATCCCGGCCCTGTGGGCACAGGAGGCAGCGTGGCGTCGGGATTCCAAAGCCACCATCTGGGCTGTTTGGATAAGGGCGCCCGAAGCTCCGGCGCTTATCTTCTCGCCATATAGAGCGACTTGGCCCTCAACCGCTTAGTTGTAAGGGCCTTGATCAGGGGCCCGGGAGGCGATCTTTCCGGACCGGAGGCCGACGCCTTAACCGCTAAGCTACCGCCTCTTGTATATTTATAGAGCATTGTGACACTCTTGAGCCCCGGGATCGCCAAGCTCGCCCACCTTAATAGATCCAATAAAGATTTCAGTTGAATTATGGTGGTGGTGGTGGAGTCTCTTGGAAGTGGAATTCGTAGCCTTTCTTCGTCACGTAGGGGGAAACCGTGAAATTAGGAGAGCCAAAAAAAAAAAAAAAAAAAGCCCAGAAAAACGACGCTGTTTTTTTTTTTTTTTTGAGAAATCCTAATAAGTGAGACCGGGGGCCGGGTTCTTGTCGGAACGTATTTTTACGGAGCGGTAAGCTATGAATCCTTGAAAGCTTGGCGTGACGGCCAGTTGTGTTCACACCTGAAACAGGCAGCCAGATTGCAGCTTCAGGAGGTTTCCAGATGCCCGCTGCCAGAGGACTCGGCTCTTTGCAAAAAGCAGAGCCCTGGCGCCTGACGAGGATCCTCGTCAGGCTCCAGGGCTTAGCGAAGAGAAGCAAACGCGACGGCGTTTGCACAAAGCAATCCGTCCTGCCGTCGCTGCCGATACTCCTGACTGACTGCCAGCAGGATGATGGACACCGGCCTCTGGCCACAAACCCGTTTGCCCGAGATCTTCCTCGCTGCTAACTTACACCGACATCGGCGTAGTAGTGTGGTTTTCGTCAAATCCGGCCTCGCGTACATAATACCACGGGATTGCTCAAATTGCCATTTTGTTTTTTTTCCGATCCGCAGCTGCTTTAATTTTTTTTCCCCACCCTCTTTACACCACGATAATGACTGTACATTCAGATTATAGATTCCCAACATGTTGGGACATTCAAACAATCTTCCCAAGACCGTACTTTTCAAATCTAGAATCTGCTCGAAATTATAGCACGTCTTGTGATCAGGTGTCCGCCGGATCAGGGGTTTGAGCTCCGGTATCGCCACTCTCGGGCCCTTGAGCAAGATGGGATGGGATATCAGGATGGACAAAAGATTTAGGGTGCGTGACCGTGAACCGCATATGGTCGATTGACAACCCTGCTTTTTAGCTTCAGTGGCCAGCTAGTCTTCACCGAGCTGGCTTTGTGCACAAGGGCATTTTGGATGAGTCCCGGCGGTTAGTACCCGGACGGATGACCTCCCGGGATAAAAACTACCGGCCGCCCGTAGAGGTGTTGGTTGAGGGCCGGCAGGGGGGCGCTTACCCCGAGGTCTGTGTGGGCGCCCGGTATAGGGGCTTCCAAAAAGCGGCGTCTTTAGGACGAGGCGTTAAACCGAGGTCCGCTCTTGCGAAAAAGAGTAGAGGCGTGTCCTCGGCCAAATCCGGCCTCCTAACCATCCTTATATCTACTACCATAAAGCAAAGTGCTGTATAAATGTAACGAATACAGATTATAAGCTTGGAGGATCTCCTACGATAGAGCATTAAATCTGTATTCAACACATTTGGAATGAACGCTTACGACAGCCGTTTGACAGTATCAATTGATACTGTCACTCTACCACTACACTTGCAGACAAACTGGCGCTTATTCAATAGGCGCTGCCAGTTTGACCCGTGTTAGCCACGTGATTGGCCGCGTGCCACTTTTAATTGCATACCGTTCTTGTTTGTGTGTCATTGTCAGTGTCACCATGGCAACAGCCTAACCGTGTAAGCACGGCAGGAAACGCGTTCAAAACCCGACAACAAAACGAGACTGGTATTTTAGAGCACCTTTGACGTGGATTATCCACGTGGATTAATCCACGTCAAAGGTGCTCTAAAATACTTGGGGTCTACCCCAGGGGTTTCACGGAGCACGTACGTGCTCCGTCACAGCCCCTGAGACCGACGACTGCTCAATGAGGCTATATATATATATATAAAACGGATTACTTTCATTTGTCCGCTAGGTGGCGCTTACTGTAATTAATGATTTTAGGAGAAAAGAACAAAAAAAACATTTCAAACCCTTGGAAACAGTTACTGTGGCTTTTCTTTTGTAATACTGGGAAAGGATTGTGTATGTATTACAAAAGAAAAGCCACAGTAAGTCGTTAATTACGTAACAGTACGTTGTATTTTGTGAAATTGTTGAGGTGGGGGTTGGTGCGGACGAAATTTGTTAATTACAATGTTAAATGGAACTAGCTACTCCCCAACGCTGTGTGTGTGGCTTTTCTTTTGTAAATTACATAATACACACAGTATGTGTGTGTGTGTACCAAATCAGGTATCTAAACATGTTACCTAGTCCCTTTATGCAAAACCTTGAGAGGAATCTCATCTGGGTCTTTCTTATGCCAGTCGATGTTGGAACGAGGGTTTGGGACATAACGTTGTTGTTGTTGTTGTTGTTGTTGTTGTTGTTTTGGAATGGAAGGTTGTGGGTTTAAATCCCAGCACCAGCAATCTGCCTAACCCAACGCTCCATAGCATTAGAAGCATGTTGGCAAGATACCCGCGACTACCCAGGGCTGCGGTATCTGCGATCCAGTGTTTGAGGCCAAATATTCACCAAAGGCCCTCGGATCTAAAAATAGCCTGGCGTCAAGAGCCGCCGAGCGTCCACTCCGAGATTAGGACTCGTCTAGAGTTTCACGGATTAGGCGGGATTATTCCCGTCTCTAATCCGCAGAGACACGCTCCGTCGCGGCGCGTCAGCTGCCGAAATGAATGAATGAATGTGTCTGAATCGCAGCTCCAAAGAGGCCCTGGCACATGAAAACACATTACGCTACGCGGACATTGGACCAGAATAGGAAATATCCCCAAAACGAGCAGGAGCGGCGTCCCGCGAGACGCCTTCGACTTTATGCCCAAGACCCGGAAAGTGTCGACCGGCCGATTGCAATCTTGACGCTAATTACATGATATCCCAGATTAATCCATCTGCTACGGTCTTTAGACACATGCGCCCAGAAACACACACAAGACAGCTACACAAATACTACAGTGATAAAAGACCGCCCTAGGTTTTCTTAATATAGCACACACACACACACACACACACACACACACAGAAGAGTGTTCATTCATTCATATGACTAAAATATATTTTAACCAGTATTAATATTATTTGTATTAAAATACCTTTTTTTTATTAAATAAATATGATTTAATATTTGTTTTAATTGTGAACATACAGGACGGGGCTGGGATGTGCGAAGAAACAACCAGTAATCAACACGAAATTTATATGAAAAGAATCCTTTCCAGAATAAAACAATGTCACCGCGCGGTGACTCCTGGGCCCTCGTACAAGGCCCTTACCCTTATTCCTGCTGTCCAATTGTAACAAGGGTAAGATCATTTGTATTGTTCAATGCAAATCGGGAGGTGTCGGCGTAACGCGTACGTCCGGACACGCAGAATGTCGTAGGTTCAAATTCCCCCCGCCGCCATGGTTGCGGGCCCTTGAGCAAGGCCCTTCGCGCTCAGTTGCAAGTGGATAAGAGTGTTGTTTTGTCGCACGCAAGTAGTTAAATACAAAAGCGGCGTCTCGGTGGCGGCGGCGGCGATAAACGAATCCGCAAGGACCGTCAGTACAAGAGCTGCATAAATAAACACACCGCGTGGCCACGCTACACCGAACAGCAGGCTCGACCAGACGACATAATTATACAAAGCTGTGCATTAGAAGCGTTCGCATTAAACACGGTCGCAAAACCGTGAGGAGCGGCATATGGGCACGTCGCAGCACACATCCACAAACGGGACATCTGGGAGGAAAAGGGGGAAAAAAAAAAACAAACACAAAACAAACAAAAACATTAATGAGGACGGAGCTGAAAAATGGCAAATTGGGCGACAAGTAAGGAAGGAAACACTTCAGGCGATGATGAAGCAGCGTTAGCATCGGCGAGATGATGATGATTATTCTGCTACGGATGCGTGTCCGGGAGTGTTTCATTTGTCTTACGGCACAGCTGTATTTGCCACTTTTTGTTTGTTTTTGTTTGTTTTTTTTTTTTTTTTTTTATTTTTCCTAGCTTCAGTTACGTGAAAATCGTACGGAAAAAAAAATTGCACAAGTCACGTAAATACGTCGTTTCCGTCCTAACAATGGATCCATCAAACACACTACAACACTCCAGGCCCTTAACCTGCGGGTCCAGTGTTTGGGAGAATTTATGTGTGTGTTTGGGATTTACTCTGATTCCGGATTGGACTAAACCGGAATCAATCACGCGCACAATCTCATTTGAGTTTGCGTTCGAAACGGATTTCAACCGCAGCTTCTGATTGGACAGAAAGTATTTTAACAGGACAATAAGTCTCTGAACTAAAATGCACAGTTTACACATTTCCATTTAAAATGACTTGATCAAATGTATTGATTATTGAAAGTATAGTAAGCGCCACCTAGTGGTCAAATGAAAGTTATAAATGTCAAAGTAACAGGTTACAGGTTATAAAAGTAATGTTGAGTAATATTTACTTATTCCGGAAATGATCATGTTAAAAGAATGTATTTTTGTAATTGACAAGAACTGAGTAAACGATTAACATGATTTTTTTTTCCCCTTAGTGTTTATATGGAAAAGCAACCGGAACCCAATTCTTAAAGGAGCCACGTCCCGTATTTTACACTTCCAAACAAACTGGTGATACGGTGTTTAGGTTCTACGGATACACACTGCACTCGGGAAATGCAAAATACAACATGGCGGCGCCCTGACGAATCCGAAGAGCTCGTTTCCGAGAGGGGGCAGGGTTTCATCAGACGTCAAAGTTTGTAAAGTTGCAAAACTCCCATACAAGACAAAACAAAACAAAAGGAGGCAGCACGACTTTGTGCGTGTGGCGCTGCGGGATAAACATGACAACACCTTCCCCCCCCTCCAACACATAAAGTTACAGCAAACAGGTACCGAGATTTCAAACACAAAAAGGAACAAGGTTTCTTGCTGGGGTTTTGGGGTTTATGTCTTATTCCCAACAGAAACACACACGTTTTAATGCCGATAACTTTGTCCCAAACGAGCTGTCGAAATAATATTGGTTCCTCATAGGATTTTCTAACCTCTTAATCGAACGCTTCTTTGGGACTTATTACAAGCGCTTTTATTTTCATACAGATGCACTGAAATCGAATTGTGCGTGTTGTTCCGGGCCGAACCTTAATCCGGGAGGCGCCACGTTTCGTTTTAACGCGGGTACATGGCTCAAGTGATGAGGAAAGCCACTCGGCTCGACATTCAATTTCTTTCGCTTATTGCAATGACAATTTCATTCAAATAGTTACCTCTTCCATAACTATTCTTTGGCATATAAAGTGAAATAAAGCAACTTTTATCCCTTTAAACACTTCATTTTGACCTCCCTCAAGTGGGTCATATTTGTCTTTATCGCACAGCAGGAACGGTTTGCTTCCTCACACACACGTTTCATATTAAGTGTGAATATGCCCAACCACACACACACACACACAAATGTCACGTATTTCATTTGACTCAGTCAATTTAATTATAAATATCATTATATATAATTAATCAAGAAAATCACTACACTAGTATCCTAATGGGTATATAACACCCAAAAGTGGCGTATTTTTATTTTCCGCTCTGAAGTGTTTTTTTTTTTTTTTTACATGTTCTTTTTCCTTCTTTCTTATTGACTGTGTGTGTGTGTAAATATTTACTTTTGGTGGTCTATAGATCACTACACACACACACACATGCATTTGGGGCAGGACGTCTTGGCCTTGGCCTTTACATCCCCTGGAAAAGGCCAAGGCAGGGGGGGGGGGAAAGAAAAAAACAAAAAAAAAAAAAAAAAAAAAATCAAATAAAAATAAATAAAATAAAATACAAAACTAAACAGAGAAGCGTTCGACGCGGCGCATGAATGGAAACGTGACCCGACAGCTCCAACGCTTTGTCTGCGTTTATGGTGACAAATGCTACCCTTTTAAAGGTGCGACGCCGCTGGAGAGAAACAACTCGGCAGACACATTTCATGCGGCAAATGAGTTCACTTCTGCTCTAGTGAGACTCAAAGAGCAAAAGCAAGAGAGCAGACGGCTGCGTGCACTCCTTCACCGCCTCCGCTGGATCTCACACACACACACACACACACACACGAATAACTTCACTTCCCTTCCGAGCACAACGGCGGGTTTAGAGAGGGAAATGACCCTATCGTTGAATATATATTTGTTTTGTTTTTAGCTGGTTTAATAATCCAAACAATCTCCACCAAAAAAATGCAATACACATCGGGTTCAATTTGGTTCCCGCGCCGACCCGCGTGGACCCGAGCCAAAGGGCGTAAACGGGAGCAGTAAACGGGTCGGCGGTGTCCAACGTCTAAAAGACGCGACGCCGGCTTCCGCCGCCGACCGTAATTACAGCCGAACGTCCGTATCGGCGGCGGACATCTGGTTGCCGCACGTTTTCGATTTTCGAACCCGAGGCCGTTCCTGATCCGTCTCTCCGCTCTCTGCTCCCTCGCGTCTAACTTTATCGGAGGCAGTCCGTGTCGTCGTGCTAAAGTGCAATCCTGGAGTGCGAACCCATTCCTGTCCGAGTAACTGGTCAGGTTTTAATGCAAGATAAAGAGCATTTCTACAACGCGAGGTTATACCACCACCACCATGCTTCACAACACGGGCTTCTGTCACACGGCTCAAATCAACTTTTAAAATAAAATCAAAATACAGCCACCAATTTTGCTATATACACTGTCTTTTTTATATTGCTATACGTCAACTGAGATCATAATTTACATACATTTGTGCCGGTCATGCGATATAGATATGTATTGAAGTATATTATATATATATACACACACACGCAACATTTTATTTTTTTCGTTTATTCATATTACCCAAACCAAAAAATGTCCATGTATTTAACTTGATTCATTCATTCAAGTGTGGCATATTCACATTTAATATGAAATTTTCCAAAGGAACTAAAATAAATAACCGGTATTTTTTATTTATCTTCTACCGCTTTATCTCAGGCGTCCATGGACATTAAGGCAGGATACACCCTGGATGGAATGCCAACCCATCACACACACGCACGGTAGGTTGAGTGGCACCTTGGAAAATTGTCCCTAGTGTATGAATGTGCATGTTCTCCCCATATCTCAGGAGGTTTTTCTCCGGGTTCTCCGGTTTCCTCCCCCGGTCCAAAAACATACACACAAACTCCACACACACACGTGGCCAAAACGGGATTCGAACCCATATAAATAGCATTCAAATAATACATGTATTTAATTTAATTCTATCAAGAAAATCACTACACTGGTATCCTAAACACCAAGTGTGCGTTTTTTTACGCCACTTTTGGAAGCAAAAATCTTTTCTCCACTTTGGTGTAGATCACTTTCTTATTGACTATAGAGGGGAAAAAGAACATAAATATTTACTTTTGGTGGTCTTGAGAGCGGAAAATAAATAGTTAATACATTGTAGTGCGTGTGAAAAGAAGTGTAACGCAGTCGTTCGCCTTGTATTTTTTAAGAGACGAGTAGCGCAACCTTTTTTTTTTTTTTTTTTTTTTTTTTTTGAGTTCAGCATTTTCCCCAAAAAAAATTGATGTATTATTAATTTTGTTTATTGGTTTCTCCCATGCTGCAAAGAAAATAGGAGCGGCTTTTGTAAATCGGTTATCGATGGGACTAAACAACCGGCCGCGTTCAACAAAAGCTTTGGCATTATAACTGCATTTTGACATATGGATTACCACAGGCAAGAATTTTCGACATCTCGCTGTACTGAAGAGGAATATAAGTAGATAGACAGATAACAAAATAGAAAACAGGCTGAATAACGCCGACGTACTGTCTGTCTGTTTTTTTTTTAAAGCAAGTTTTTTTTATTTTCTATTTTGTTGTCAAATGAATGCAACCAGTTATTTATTGATTTGTGTTTTTATATTTAAACACTTTAATGACTCAAATCACCAATTTTTAAAGCATTTGGCACATGCCCTTATCCAGAGCGACGTGCAAATGAGCATAAGGGCCTCGCTCAGGGGCCCGACTAGTCGCAGCTTGGTGGCACTAGGGTAACGGTGATGCCAGACATTACACTTTTCCAGCCTTCCTCAAACTATCGGCTTGTAAATATATATACAGTCCCTGACAAAAGTCTTGTCGCTTATCTATTTTGTAGAAGCACCTGCTATTAACCTTGCTATTATTGACTTTTAATAAATCTTTTTTCAGTGAAACTAATTTCTAACACCAGTTGATTAATCATCATTTGGGAGGGTTTTAGCTGTTCATACGAGCTATTTCTTTCAGTGCATTAAAAATATGTCAGCAAATTGTTTTGAGAAAAAGGTCAAATTTTGGCAAGACAAACATTTAAAGTAGTGGTGCTGTGAGATCCAAATTGAATATCTTGTATGAATCCTTGCTTTCTTTGCTTTCTTTGCTATTCCTGATGACTTGATCAATAAGTTGGATGCAGTCTTGCAAGCCTCCCAGAGTTCATCAATATTTTTTGGTTTAGTCTTCCATGCTTCCTCTTTCATCCTACCCCACATATGCTCAATGATGCTCCAGGATTGGCCAGCCCAGTCACCAGACTTGAACATCTTGATCTTCTTCGCCCTGAGGAACTTTGCAGCAGGATGGTGCTCCATCGCATACGTCAGAATTCGGCCTCTTAGCTACCTCTTTTATGGTTGGGAATATAAGATTTCTTGGTATTTCTTGGTATCCACCCTGCAGATCTCTCGTACACCCCCATACTGGATGTAACCCCAGACCGTGATTTTTCCGCCACCAAACTTCACCGTTTTCCGGGTGAATCTCGGATCCGTGCGGGCTCCAGCGGGTCTCCTGCCACTTACACCACAGTCGCCGCAAATATTGCAGAAGGTGGATTTTTCGGATGAATCTTCTGTTGACTTTTCCAGCGTCCGTCCTTTTAGCAGGTTGTGGGCCTTGGCAAATGCCACACGGTTTTTCAATCGTCTTTTGTTTAGTGCTGGCTTCTGGGCACCGATTCGACCATGGAGGCCATTGTCGGATTCTATCTCGAAAACTGTTCTGGTTGACACGGGGACTTGAGGTGACCAGGTCTCGTGGAGCTCTGCTGCAGTGGAAAATGGGCCGGCCTTGGATTTTCGAGCCAACAAACGGTCCTCTCCAGCAGTTGTCTTGCGGGGTCTGCCTGACCTGGGCTTGTCAAAAAAAAAGATTTGAAGAGACTAGAGACGTTTTTATCCTCTGTACTTGATTATCAAGAGGCTGAAGACCAGATCCACTGCTGATGTGGCAATCAACACTCTAGTTGCAGTTGAGGTGATGGTCTAGTGTACTGGGGTTCTTTTTATACACACCTGAGATTGCAGAGGTCTAGTCTCAGGGTGAAACATGCCTGAGACCTAATTGATCCATTATTAGTCACAAGTGTTGTCGCCTTGTCATATGAGCTTCACCTATGTCTTTACCAAGCTGTGAATATTAGAATACTTTTTGACAAAGCCCATTCAGTGCAAAACGAAACTGCAAAAATGGACTCAAACATTATTACAAAAGCTGTTGGGATTAAAATCTTGATTAGAAATATATTTCAGCGGCACTTCCGGTCAATTTGTACACAAGCGACAAGACTTGTCAGCGACTGTAATATTTATTCATTCTCGAATTAACATTTGTGCATGGACACTTTTTACACACACCCATATATATATATATATATATAAAGGTACAATTTAAGCCCTATTAGACTTTACTAATTAATTATATATATATTCATTTATGCTACATTGAAAAACGTGCAATTAACGTGGCATTTACTTCTAATTAGTTTCCAATACTGTAACTAAAGGAGAGCTGTTGACAGAAATGTATATAATTATATAAATACAATTCATGATTATTTGATATTTATTTGACTGACACTTGAAACCAAACACTAAACAAATAATTAACAAGATAATAATAATAATTTCCAAATATGGGACGTGGCTCCTTTAAGAATTGTGTTCCGGTTGCTTTCCCATATAAACTGGTGATACGGTGTTTAGGTTATATGGAAGCGTTTATATGCGTTCAGCTAAAAATGCGCTTTATTGCTGTAATACGGATTTGGGAATGCGACGCGCTCGCGTAAGGTTATAGTGAGGAGATCGTACCTGTTGTGAATGCGCAGCTAGGGGGCGTCATGGGGGGGGGGGGGGATATTTAGGAAGCGTGAGTGGATGCGCTGAATGTTTCTTTATTTACTTGTGCGAACGAATGAAACCTGAACAACAACACGACGCAGAGTGAAGGAGCGGATCGCTCGTATAGTAACGGACACTGCGTTATAACACGCCTTAATAACATAGAAAACACCAACCAGAAGACGGAATTCAATATCGGTAGCTTTAACGGCGCTAATCATGCACTGCTCTTTAACTCGGGAATGTTGACGTATCGCGCCAAACTCTCCTAGCGAAGCGATCGGAGAGAAAGCACTTCTTTGAAGTAAATAAAAAAATAAACGCTCCCTAGTTTGTCTCGTGTCTCTCTCCCGCTGCGCTCGCTGGCATTAACACAGCGCCGGCGAAGAAAGCCGCAGTGAGGAAGGTCAAGAGGACGGCACTCTCCAGCAGAGCATGAAGGCTTCGGGGCCCTCAATACATCCAGGCAGCCAATAAAACCCACAGAAAATATGAGCCACATCATACAGCACTTTGGAGGGCCGACTACGGTAATGAGTTCCGTGAAGAGCACACCCTCATTATCTTGTTTCGGCTGCTCAAGTGTCTCAGAAATCCGCCAGATATCCCCATCACTGGCAGAAACACCATCAACACCACCCTAACCTGCCCACCCGCACCCCCCACCCACATCCGCACCATCATCATCATCATCATCATCATCAGCTCTAAACATCTCACCTCTGTGACAAGACAATGCAGGAAGACGGGCCACACATTATAAAACAAAATTGCCTTCAATTGCGTGCACACACACACACACACACTCACACACTCACACTCACACTAATTATCTCAGTCAGCAGAGAACTGGAAGGCAAAACAACCTGCAGGAGAGAGAGAGACTGCGCTCAGGCTGAATGGGCCGATTGATGAGAGTGTGCTCGCGTCTCCTCTCTGAATACTGAACAAAGTGAAACTCTACCGCTCACACACACACACCCCGAGCAACGGAGCAAACGTTTATTTATTTATTTATTTCCCTGCACCTAAACATGCAATGCACACAAAGCAAACATATAATTAATCTTTGTAAGCCACTGTTCACTTAATATTTATATATATATATATATATATATATATATATATATATATATAATATATTAATAATGGTCTTTCAAAATCTGCAATTATAAGTGACACTATGATAAGAAAAGCATCTTGTTTATTGCTCGTTATTATTTATTGCTCACGTGATAATTTAATTAAAAAATTCAAAAACACACAAAGACCTACAAACAAAAAAGTGATTTGCAGACTGGTGTTTGTAGTTAATGACATCAATCAAACCACGCTGGCTTCTCAGGATCGAGGAGGCGGAGCTTGTAAAAGCTTGAACCGGGATATATTGTTTTACACTCATCAAATATATTATTTGAACCCCAAATCACTTTGGCCTGTATTGTGTCCACTATTGCATGTAATTGGATATAAATCACACAAAGAGTGACTGACTCTCTCTCTCTCTGTCTTTCTCTGCAGCCAGCTGAAGATGAGTGACGTACCCACACTGCAAGCGAGTTATGTGCTTCTTTGTGTTCATGACCCCGACGTAACCCTGACACACCGCTGACCCGACGTCCCGGTTCACTACACACCGTCACTCAATCTGTACACGCTTAAATGTAAGCACCATTTTCACATTTTACTACTTTTGCACTGTATTGGATTTGCAATTCTAGTGCGTTCTACTCTAAATAATTGTACCTTTTTTTTAATAAATAATTATGATCTTTTCCTTTCTTCCCTTCTACCTCCTACATCTACTGCATATCCTGGTAGGCATGATCATTACCCAGAGGGACTTTCAATGATTTCATGTATGTATATATTGGGTCCTTGAGCAAGACCCTCAGAGCGCAAGGTCAGCCATGATATGGCGCCCTTGGAGCACAGACCCCAACTACCAACATCAAGCTGGGATATGCAAAGAAAGTATTTGTCACATATACATTACAGCACAGTGAAATTAAGGCAATTATATATATATATATATATATATATATATATATATAATATACACAGATATAGATAGACACACATACATATCCATATCTAGCTGTCTAGGATTGGGAAAAAATTACAAAAAAAAGGAAAAAAAAATCAAAAGAGACTTTGCGTTTTCTATTTTTTATGTGTTGGATGTAGCATATGTACTGATCTGATTGATTACTTTGAACAGATCACAGCAGCTCGTTGGAGTTGCTCCGAGTCTCAAATGCAAACTGTAACTTGTACTCTGTGCTTTTCCTCCTAGAATCACTTTAATCATACAATAAGCTCAGTATCTCCCATTTCGTGTGTGTGTGTGAGACGATGCAGCTGGTGGTGCCAGTAGGAGCACGTTGCACACATTGTCTCTGTGTGTGAGGGGGCTAAAGCACAATGGACAAGGCCACCAGAACCCGATGAACCGCCGGGACGCGAGTGTCTAACTTTAAGCTCGCGCACTGAATCTGAACGCACGAATGCTGTACTTGGAACACCTGATATTTCCACACGCGTGTGGAAATCTCTCTCACAGCGCTCCATATCTTACACTTTGATTTCTCAAACAGGATGACGGCATCACGGCCTGCATTTACTACTTGTTTACAACTGCACAAAAGCCCGGATGACGTTTAAGCGGCGAGCGTATCCTGTAGCACGGGAGTATTCGCTATCAGCGGCCCTCAAAGTAATCCGGCCCTCCAAATATCCCAAATATTATAGCGACAGTGATGGAGTCGAGCGCACCCGCCAAACACGCCACGTGACGCTATGCAAGTGGCGCCCTCTCTGGTGAGACTCACTTTTTCTTTATGTCTGTCATCGTGTGTCAGTCATTCTTTTTCTGGAACCCGGGGCCAAAAAGCGGGAATTTTTTCCCCATTCCGTGCCTCACAGTTCGGGCCTGTGAGCGTCCGACATGCACATATGGCGAATCCGCCAATCGTAGCGGGTCCGGAGCGGATCGCCATCGCATACCACCCGAACCCCGCACGCGTTCGGAATTTCGGGAAATCCGCGGCGTTCCCGGCCCGTAGGGAATGAACGGGGAAATGTGACGCACATTTGACGCATCGCTGTTCGGCCCCGCGTTCGAGTGGACGCGTGTCGGGCGTAGGTGAGATGGAGTAGGTCACAAAGATATGACGACCCCGTGTCCGATTTTTCATGTTTGCGCTGCGGGGCAATGTGACGTGTCTAAACGCTCGGCATAACGGATCATTTGATGATGTCGCATGCGCCGCTGGCCCCGCCTCCTCCCGAAAATGGGCGTTATTGGTGTCTACAGCCTGGTCCCTTTAATATTTAGCGTTGACTTTAAAGACTCGTCTCTCCGAAAGAGCTAGCATTTCAAAGGGGGTCGGGTCGCGTTCGGAGCTGCGCTTTGCATGGGCAAGCATCGCTCACATTTTCTTCAGGAAATATCCCGTGTCTAGTTAAAGCTTATTCTATCTCTCCCACCCGTCAATTGGAATCAGTTTGTTATTATCAGTTTATTTTCCTAATAATTGATAGTCCTGGCACAGTTCTTCTTCCAGTACGGCAATTCAGGTCCCCGTACCGTATTTACTCCATCGCACGTCAGAACAGAGCTGCTTCCATTATTCACCATCCATTTTTATCCCTCCCCTCACAACAGAGTCGTATTTAAAAAGTACTAATCCTCCGCTTAAATGTCAATTAACCGCTTTTAACAGCATCCGGGGGTCGACGAGAACGCCTTTCCGCCGAGAGATAAACGGCGGCGGCTCTTTGTTCTGTTCAAATGCCATTTATCGGACGCGTGCACACAAACGAGTCAAGACGGCCGGTAAAGCTCTCGACACAGTCAAAAGAAAACAGACGTTCCCTATAAAAGGCGTGCTAATCAAAGGCCGGCGCTTTAAAAAGTCTTTTATCGTACGTCGGGTTCCGACAAAAGCGTCGGCTTTAAGGCCGCGGATTCTCGAGCAAGAGCCTGCGAACGTTAGCGCGGGTAATTAAAACGCCGCTGGCGTTAAGCAAAAGACGCTTTCTCTTTCTTTTTTTTTTTTTTTTTTTTTTTGACGGTGGCATATGTGAACACCTAATGCGAGTTACGGCGCATTCTTGGATTTCTAACCCGCCGATTATTGTTTTTAATGAAGGACCATCTGCCAGGTCTCAGCGAGCAAGCGGCAAAAGCGCCGGAGCGTGGACAAGGATAATTACCAGCGTCCTCGGCACGGAGAGTGCCCAACCCGGTAAACGTGTCCCCCCCCCTTATGTTTTAAAAAGGCAATAAAAAAAAAAAATTCATATCATATTCGTGACACTTTCTCTTCCTAATCATCAGCCCGGAGTCGTTAATTCGGTGTGCTTTATCGGTAATATTTACTTGAGGACTGCTGAACTCTTAGTTCTGTTCTGATTCTACATTTATTTCCACACTTTTTTATTTCTCATTTAAATAATTTTGGTGATTTAGTTTAAAAAATAAATAAATAATATAATATTAAAAAAAAAAAAAAACATTTTAATTCCATTTTAAATATAATTTTTTTCATTTTTTTCTACTGCCAAAAATAATATTGACATTGTATATCTAGTAAAACAAAAAAAACATGAAAAACGAGGACAAACAAGCAATTTTTTTTTTCTCCTCTCCTCTGCAAAAACATACAAACAAGCAATTTTACAGAAAAAGTCTTTATGTGTTGCTCTTGGTACCACGACGCTTGACCTTTCCAGCAGATGTGTGCACATATTGAACTCGTGCAATCAATGTGGAAGCTAAACAGTGTGAGGGCCGTTTGTGTGTGTGTCTGAGGGAAAAGGAACCTTGACCCCAGTGAATGATGCCCAGGGCCAACACACACACACACACACACACACACATGAGAGAGAGGGAGGGAGGGAGAGAGTGTGTGTGTGTGTCTGTGTGTGTGCAGATCAATACAGCTTGCTGAAGTTCATTTGTTCGCAGTAAGTCACTGGAGTAAAACGCTCCTGAGGTTACAGGACGTGTTCATTCTCACACTTGACACGACATCATATTCATTATATATAATATATGTGTGTATTATGTAATAATTATATAATGTTTCTCTCCTGTACGTTCTCATTCTCCTCCATGTTTGTGTGTGCCACTTTGAAACTCATATATATATATCCTTCCGAAACAAATGTAAATAAATGTTTACTCACAACAGTGAACAGAGGTATTTGCTTGCATCCGTTTTCATCAATCAATATAACGTGTAAAATTGACATTCTCAAAATAAATTTCACACGCATAAGTGTGCACAAAATACAAAGTGTGGTAATGAGGCACGTGGATTTACCATGTATTCTTTGTAAGTTTGATATATTTATTATATATAAATTCAATGTTAAATGTTGTTTTTGTAAATTGTTTTGTGAGGTCCTCATGTATATTATAAATAAATGTCGGATCATTCTTTAGAGCAATTTGTAATGGAAAATGAATCCAGTCCAGAAATGGACATTAGTATGATTGTGTGACGATTATTGGAATACACACACAATCACAGAATTACATGTACATTTACTTGTCTCGTGTGTGCATGCTGTTAATACTAATAATAATGAATAGCAGGATTTCTTTTCTATTCTATTAAATGCACAATCAATGAGTTCATCACTGACCCTCATTAGCATGTAACTAGAAATGGATTAAAAAGCACAGGGAATGTGATCTAGCATGCAGTTTTTGGAAGCGAACCAAATGTAACAATTACGTACATTAAAGGATTACATGGTATGATAGGAATATTTAAAAAAAAAAAAAAAAAAAAAAAAAAAAAAAAAAAAAGCGGTGCAGTGTACTTAGACCTGATGGAAAATACCCAAAAGGTTACACCAGGAAACGTCCTTTTTTTGCGTGTGTGTGTGACGATAAAATTGACAATTTCACCGCAGTTATAATATCGATTAATTGCAGAGCGTGCGCCTCGGCTCGCTCGTCATCAACCCGAGCAAACGCAGGAGACAGGACGAGGCTAAATATTAACCCTGAGCGAGTGTGTGTGACGCACGGCGAGCAGCCGCATCGCATTTCGCACAAACGCCGCGCACATACCGACACACGCAAACACGACTATTTATACGGCGACACTTTGTGTTGGCGGGGGGGAAAAAAAAACGAGATAAAGATGATGAGTTTAAAGCTGATAGCGTAGAACTATCACACTGCCTCAGCACGGTGTAAATAATCTGATGTTTATGGACACGTCGATGATTTTGGTTCTACGATTTGCTGATTCGTTTCGCACCCGAGATAAATTCCCAAAGCAGGATGCTTGATATTATCAAGTCACGTGGAATCACAGTTAGCGGGAAGGCATCTGTGCTAAGCTAAAACAAACCTCCAGTCAGGCGTCTGAATCTTTAAAACTACAACAAAATACGCCAACAAAAAAAAAAAGATTCAAACACGTCATAAAGTCACACTTCGCTTGGACTTCTGCTAGTCAGGTTTGTCAGCTAGCATAAAACTCCCACGTTATAAGATGTAAAGCGGGAACCAGGCAAGTGTTGTCATACATTCTTTAAATTGTAAGAAGCCATTTTAAAAGTATTTCTTGTCCGCTATATATGAGGACCTTGCAAAACTTTCAATATAAACTTTTTCTTTTGACCCTCATAAACTTTCATTTGAAAGTAATTGTACATGAGGTCCTCCTATTTTGATTATACTAACGAATTTATATGAGGACCTCACAAATTCTTTAAGTATTTGAGAAATAAGAAAAAGTATAATATAAATTCGTTATCATACTAAATATACAAGCGGTACGGCTCAGACAAATCGCAGGGTTTTTTGTGATGGTCTTGTGAACAAAGGTGTCAGGTGGTAAAGGACTCGAATTCCTGACAAACAGGCAGTATAAACTAACCACCCACACACATTCTAGTTTAGGTCAATAGATAAATGTGTCAGGCCATTTAAACTAATAAAGCCCTTAGCTGTCTGTAGAAACTCACTAAGGAACGTTAGCTTTCAGGAAAAGAGGTGTAAATTTATTAGCAAACATATTTATCATCTGGTTTTAGGAATCCGGGTGCATCGCAGCATGCCGCTGTTGATTATTATCCCGAGTTCAGACAACCTCGGTGCTCTACTCCCAAGTGCTGGGGTTTCCCCTTTGGGAAATCCACAGCGTTCAGGTTTGTGAATGAAAAGAGGCCAAAGCGAAGCTGTGTGCTGCACATGTGCAAGTTGTTTCAAGGTATTACTGCCAGGAGTGTGATTGGAAAGCTAAACACATTAGCTGTGTTTTTTTGTTTTTTTTTTTCCCCCTCTCCCAGGAGGATAAAACGAGCTCGCTACTCCTGACACCCAAATTCATGAAGCACAGAAAACAGCAGAGGCTAAGTGATCATAACAGGCTTACACAAGGGCTTAATCTAAAAGAAAGAGCTAATCTCTGTGGAATTTTAAAAAGCATAGGGGGGCGGGGGGGGGGGGGGGGGGGGGGGGGGGTTTAAAAAGCAGCCACTCATCTCATTTCAGGTCTCCAGCTGTGAAGGCTGCGCAATCATGATACTCCCTCCAATCAGGCACAAGGCAAGGTCTGGATGTTCCGAGTGCCGTGACCTCAAGAACAGGTGAATGCCACCATGTTTGCACAAACAGTCCAAAGAGTTTGTGAGGTGGTCCTAATATTTCTATTTGTGTTACACCTTTAAAGTTTTTAAACACACTTTGTTTGTATGGACAGATTTGCTTTTCCTATCCTGCTATTATATGAAATAATTTGCGAGGTCCTCATATATACTAAAGAATTTTTGAGCTCATGAAAAATCTTAGGAAATTAATTATATATTATATATTTATTTATCTTAATCCTTATATTTATATTGAACAGATTTCCTTTAGCTTTTTATTTCAGATGGCTACACTGTTTAAGGTAGATTGGTGCTGGTTTGGTTTTTATCCCTCAATAAATATATATATATAATTTTTTTTTCTCTTCTTCAAAGGGCCTTCCCTGAAAAGGGTTCTGAGGGCTCAAGGGCCCTTTGGGAAAGGAAAAAAAAAACCCTTACAATTTGTGCTTCGACTCCAGGTCCAAACTGGGACATGCAAAGAAAGTCATCTTCCCAAAATAACCCCAAAACACTTTAACTCATGTGATTATGCCTCCTTTACCTAGTGGTGAAATAGCCAAACGTATCCAGACACAAATACAGCCCAGTTCTGTGACTCTTACCAGCATCGCGCTAAATAACAGAGAGTCAATGACGCATGGTCCCGTGATGCCGTGGTTTATCGGCATTGCGGTAGCGGGGGCTATTCAGGGTGCAGGGTCAGTCAGGCAGAGGACATGTCTGCCTTTTTCGGTAGGTGCGTGCCAGAGTCATGTTGTCCTAACAAAGGCCATATGGAGGGGGAGGGGGCGAATCTGGAGCCGAGTCGAGATGAGGTCCAAGTGGTGTTACTGGCACGGCAAGGTTGGAGTCCATTATGGGCCGGTTCGGGGGGGCCAAATGTAAGCTTTCGAATGTATCCATTTTGAAGAGGTTTATTTGTATTATTGCATGTTTTTTTTCAACGCACAATCGTGTTAAATGAAGAAAGTTAAAGTAAAGATCTAGCCTAACGCGTCCCCATCTCGAATGCACTGTATACGGTCATGTACGTTGCGTCACAGTGTTTTTTTTTCCCCCCGTTATTCATAATGGCGATTCCGCATGAGTGTGAAACTCATGTTCCATATCAGTCTTGTAGTTACAACTGGCCCTCCGTGTTTTGTGTTATGAGGCGACGTCGCACATCAAACACGCGGCGCTTTTTCGCTTTCACATCTTTCTTGGCCTTCAATCCGCATCAGTTTTTTTTCACTTCCTGGACATTTTGGGGCCGAAATTTCTCACCTTGGAAAAAGCGGCCATGCGGGACGCGCTGCACTCTAGCGGCGGGATGCCGTCACTTTGCGGGTAACGTGGTCGAATGCATTGTGGGAGATGGAGTTTATCGTCAATTAATTTAATGATCTAAATCAATGCTAAATCCAAGTCATTTAAAAGTGGCCTAGCCTTATTTTACGACAATTGTACACCTTTTAAGCTCCTGCGGGCCACATAATACAAAACGATGTAGCGGGCCACATTCGGGCCTCGAGTTTGAGACATAAATGCGATCCGAAGAAAAGTGAAAAGAAAAGTTTGATAAATATATTATTGAGGGCGAAATCGCAAAGACGCAAAAGCAAATCCGCGGGAGGGGAGGCAAAAAAAAATGGAATTTATCCGAGAGGTCGTACCACATGAAAGCCCGTGCATGAGTGAAGATCTCTTGTACACCAGCATCCCATTGTTACTTTACAGCCTCTGGAGATCGGCGACGTGTCCTTTGGCTTTACCCCGAAGAATGTTTTATTCTCTTTCCGTCCTCCATCACATTGTGGCCTCGACTCTTGGGCTGACAAGAGTGAAAGCGAGGAGGCGGTGGGACGACGTCAAGAGACAAGAGGGAAAGAGTATCTCTCGCCAGTCTTAAATAGATTACCTCAAGGACCATTACCCCTTTTTTTTCCGGGGGTCGCCCGCACCCCATCCCGCCCAGATCAACGGGGGCCTTGTTTGGCGTCCCTCGTCGCTTCCCGTGAGAAATCGTGCGTCTGATGCTCTTCATGAGCACACTGGGAGATTTTTAATTCCACCTTTGTTGTGAGGCCCAGAAACAAAGAGGCCCCAAGTCGACTGGTGCTGCCCTCTCGCATCTCCCAGTGAAGCGCCGAGGAGGCCCGGAGGCTGAACGCTATTCGCCGCTCCGCCCGTTAGCGTCCGCGGGTTAGGCATTTATAACAATGCACTTTATAAGCTCCATACGGGCCTCCCACTGCTGGTGAAAGCGAAGCATACCGGAGTCTAGGTCAAGCGACGTTTGATTTAGAACTTGCTGGCCTCGTCTAAACGGAGCGACACTCAAAGATAACCGCAACAATTTCCAGGAGTCTCGGAAACGACTCGCCGATCGATACGGACCCGCGTGCCGGAAGACTCGAGTTTAGTTAAGGTGTAATCAATCCCCCTTGAGTAGTCGCCGCTTCAAGATAACGCAACGTAAGCGGGCCCAACACAGAATCCGAAAATCACTTGGACTATCTGGGCAGTCCCCGGACCGTCGGCACGCACCTATCAAGCGCAACAATCACTATAAATGTAAAAAAAAAAGGGGGGGGGGGGGGGAAAATTACCATGAAAAAACGCTGGAAATTGTTTGTATTTGGTGGCCTTTTAATATTTGTGGTATAACAAACCCCGCAAAAAAATAAACAATGTATTTGGTGGCCTTTTAATATTTGTTTGTCTCAATTTTACCATTATTGTTACTTTTAACTGTTGATTATTTTTGATATTTGTTTTGTTATAATTATTGAGTAATAAAAAATAAGGTTTTCTCTGCAAACCGAACCAATAAACAAAAATAAGGTCAATAAGTCAGTGCGGTTAAAATGCAGTTGCGTTAATAATTATAACAAAACAAATATCAAAAATAAATTTAAAATAGGCCAAATGAAAACTTTCAACGCAACCCGCATTCCTTCGCGACGTCGTTTCTTTCTCTCCGTTATAAAAGAAATAAATTCCACCACCAACAAAAAAAAAAAAAAAAAAAAAAAATCACTACACATGAAGCGGCAAGTTTCAAATCGAGCACCGTGATGCACAGATCCGGCATTTAAAAACGTCCGTGTAGAAACCATTTCACTTTATTAATACTTTTGCTTTTTCATATTAATATGCATAAAGTAAAATGAAGTGAGCACTTTATACATGTTAACAAGTGAATTGCACTTTTTAACATTTGCATATATATATATATACATAACATGTCGATGTACATCTTTTCCAAAGACTCCTTCACCCACACAAATATAAATCGAATCGCAAAATATTGTATCGCACTGCGACATTGTTGTTGCTGACGGCGTCTCATTTCTCTCTGTGTATCGAGACGAGACGGTGTTCTAGGCTACTTGTGACAGAATGAGGCCAAACGCAATCCCGAGACCCCGGGGCCGCGACGACATTTTATTAATGCCAAGACGGCGAACCCTTCCAGCTCTGCGATTTTACTCGTAACGAACCTTCGATCTTCTCGCGTCCGTTATTACGGCGGGACCGCGAGGGAATTCCCGGGAGTTCCCCCGGCGCCGGGTGCGGCGCGGCGCAGACTCGCCTCTTTAAAGATGCTAATGGAGGCAGAGTGGAAGCCTGATTAGAGGGACACGTCCCTCCTCGGAGACCAGAGACGCCGCTTCGCCATCATCGCCGGAAAAAGAAAGGAACAGAGGGTCCCGATAGCGAGCGCAGCCGAGACGCTAATCAAATCAAACCTCCTTTAATACGAGTGAATCGTTGTATTTCCGATTCAAACTGTCTTAAAACGTCTAAGGCAAAAACACTCTTCCGTCTTTCCGTTACGAAGGAAGAAAGGAAGGAAAAAGGTGGAGGGAAGAAAGATAGACTGAAATATCTCATAAGGGATCGTCAGATAGAGTAAGACGTGCAATCAGTTCTTTCTTTCTTTCTGTCGTTTTTTCCCTTTTTGTTCCTTTCCCGGCATGCTTTGCTGTGTGTAGCTATGTTGATCCTGTATAAGCTCATGTATAAGCTTTTGTTCGCTTCCTCTCTCTCTCTCTCTCTCTCTATCTCTTTCTATATCGCTCTATCTACACAGTATTTTTTAATTCCACTTTCATGCGAATATTTCACTACGAAAGGCCTCCACAATCAAAAACATAACCACTTTAAAAAAAAAACTCTTTTTCCTCAGTAAATAGAAAAAGGAGGAAAAAGAAAGAGAGTTTTTTTCTTTCCTCTATTTAAAAAAAAAACAAAAAAACATTCCTTTCTTATCCCCTTTTTTCTTTCCCAATGAACTATGGCGGAGAAAGAAAAAAAGAGAAAGACAAGGGGGGGAGGAAAAGAAAACATCGGGAAAGGAAAGGAGGAAAGAATCAAAGGAAGGAAAGAAAGAGGTAGAAAAAGAAAGAAAAATACGGAAAAAGAAAAAAAGGGGGGAGGGAGAAAAAAGATTTATTCTCCCCCCCCCCCCTTTCTTCTCTTTCTCTCCGTATTTCGTTCTTTCCCAATTTTCTTTCTTCCTTCCCCCATTTTTCTATTTTCTTCTCCCTCTTCTTTTCTGTTCCCAGTTAAAGAAAGAGAGTGAATAAGAAGGGAAGAGAGACACAGAGGGAGAGAGTAGACATTTGAAGAAAGGGAGGCAGGGATTGATGGATGTACAATGGAAGAGGCAAAAAGAAAGAGAGAGACAGAGAGACAGAAAAAAAACTGTAAAAGATTGGAAACTCCCTGTGTCTCTCCGTTTTTCTCGTTGGTCATTTTAAGCATTGTTCTAATTAAATGTTATTCTGTAAATGTTGCAGTAAAAAACATTTTATTGACTTTTGATCAAATAAACATATCACGCTGTTTGTCATGTGTGCGCGTGTGTGTGTGTGTGCAGACATAAACACAAGCACGCATGCGCAAACAAACATACACGCGCGCAACAAACACAGGCGAGCGCGCACACAAATGCGCGCACACGCAAATAAGCACACAAATGCACGCACGCACGCTCGCGCACAAACACACGCACACACATGCACGCGCACACACTAGGGTAGACCAGATGTTTGAACTTTCTCCAAACCGTTTGAGACGTGATCTTTGATACTGAGTAGCGGGAGTAAACAGTGCTGTTTACTCCTGCTACTCAAATGAAAAGATCACACTCATATTTCTCTGAACATTCCGTGGGTTATGAAAGAGGGGATTCACTGATGATGAGATATTAATGCATAGTTAAATAGAGAGAGAGAAGGAGGGGGGGGAGAGTGAGAGAGAGAGAGAGAGTGGAGGAGGATGAGATGGGGATGGGGGGGGTGGGGGGGGGGAGTCCTTCTCTTTATGTAAACGAAATGCATAAATATTCATCAAGATCCCACGAGAGTTAATTACCAGTAACTTCCCAAACCTAATTGGCTGAATTTTACCATTTCTTCTTCTTTCTGTTCTCTCCTTCTCTCACTGTCTGTCCCTTCTCTCTCTCTCTCTCTCTCTCATAATCTATCCTGTAAATATTCTCCTCCTCTTCCACGAGCTGCCAAGGTTTTCCGGGCCGATGCTTAATTTCAGCATCTGCTCCAGCTGGCACGCCAGCACACGCCAGCACACGCCAGCACACGCCAGATTTTACAAATCGCTAATTCCTGATATTTGGCTGGACTAATTACAATCGGATAAGTAAGAGAAAAGGTTTGCTTAAAGAGAGCAATGTGTCCCTGCGGCCGAGAGGAGGAGCGCTCCCGCACACCTCCTGTCCCCGATGTTGGGGGGGGACGGGGGGGGGGGAAAGGGGGGGAATGATCGTCCGTGCCGGAATTCTGTGCATCGAGCGATCGTGCCGCGCGTGTTTATTAAGTCGTCTTTTCAGCTGGAGATTTCAAAACCGGGATTCAGTGCTGGATTTCAGTTTTCCAGGAAGAACAACTTTATTGGCGTTAACTGGTGTTGCTTGCGTTACTAACGTCAGTAACGCCAGTAACATCAAGTCAAGTCAAGTCATTTCAACCACATATAGCTGACGCAGTACACAGTCTCGTCCTCAGCATTGACTTGACTTGACAAGATGGTTTGTTAGTATACGCCAGTTTTGTGTAACAACACAAGTCAAGCACCGGGGTCCTGGAGAAAAGAGAAACGTGTCTGAAATTGAGACAAACAACACAATAAAAACCTCTTAACAACAACAACCCAGTGCAAAGTTTGTCCTCGCTGCACCAGGTTGCACACGATGCACTTTGTCTTTGTTCACAACACAATATAATACAATACACAAAACAAAAACTGAAAAAGTGTGCGCTTGTTGTGTTTGTTTACATAGAGTCTTTACAAAAAACAAGACTAAGTGCATATGTTGCTGTATGTCAGTGAGAGCAGTATAGTGTGCAAAATGTGCATGTAAACAGAAAAACAATTTGAGCAGCAGTGATAACAAAGTATTTGTGTTAGTTTGCACACTCGCCAAAACAAGAACACATAACAATACACATGTGAAGGACAGTAATGAGGTAGATAATAATAGAACTGGACCTGGACTCACACGTACACTCACACACCATCCACTGTTAAGGAATTAATAATAATAATAATAATAATAATAATAATGGTGTGTGATCTAGTCCACCTCATTACTGGCCTTTACTGATTATTAGTCGCTGCCATTACTGGCCTTTACTGATGGCTTGAGGGAAAAAACTATTGCATATTGCCATCAGATTTCTCAACACATGTAACGTCCAGCAACGTCAATAATGTCAGTAACGCCAGTAACATTACTGATGTCGCAGATGTCGCTGCCGTTACTGGAGTTACTGATGTTGCTGGCGTTACTGCCGTTAATAATGTTACTGCCATTACAGGCATTACTGATGTTAGTGGCGCTACTGACATTTGTTGACGTTACTGACTAGTAAACACCTGCATCTGCAATCGTATCTGATTCTCTACACACACAGTGAGCGTTTCCTTCTGCGCACTCAGTTCGCTGTGTAGAAATCAGATACGATTGCAGATGCAGGTGTTTATCACATCCCTTTATACATGCTATATTGTGCGTGCGTGCGTGCGTGCGTGTGTTCATTTACAATTCATTATGGGTCACGCATTCGCTCACATATCGGCTTTTATCTACACAGGGATTTAAATGACACACGCACACAATATCGCATGTATAAAGGGATGTGATAAAACACACACTGAGTGATGCAGGATTAAAAGGAAACGCCTCCAGCGACTCGTGACCTCTCTGGGGGGGTTTTGGGGGGCGGGTCGTGAGATGGGCGCGTGACAGCCGAGCCGATAGGCGTTTAATTACGCGCCGGTCAAGAGATATAGATTACGGCCGTGAAACCTGCAGCGTTATGACAGCATGACAGTCAGCAAAAAAAAGTGCACTGTGGGGTGACGTCCTGCCTCACGGCGTGTCCAGCGTACGAGGGGCTGAAACGCTGAGGCAGGACGTCACCCCACAGTGCACTTTGTGTTTTTAGCTGACTGTGTGTGTGTGTGAGTCGTTGGGAATAAAACACACACACACACACACCGAGCAATTAAATAACACACTCCTGTGGGAGGGATATTGGAGAAAGGAAATGATAAGTAACAAAAAAAAGCCTATGTATTAAATTCTTTTTGAAAAAGGGAAACGAGTGGAGTTTCCAGGAGGACGCCTGCAGCGACGCGCCGCACTCGCTCACAGCCTACATGTAAATCCCACTCTTTGTATTTAATGCTTACACATAATGAATGTATTTAATACACTGTAAGCATTAAATACATTCATTATTTTGTGGAGAAAATGCATGCGGTCCATATTATAAACTCATAAAATTGTATAAAATGCTCTTGTCATTATTTCTTTTACATACGCCAGATGTTTCTTATAAGAGCAAATAATGTACAAGAGCATTTTATACAGATAGAATGTAATATAAAATAGTTGAAAAGTGATTATATTATATCTAGATTATCAAAGCTAACAATCTAATCTAAAATAAATCTATTTTATAATCTATTTATGCATTCCTCTCTCGCTCTCTCTCTCGCTCTCTATTTCACCATGAGAGGCCTCCATGATCACTGTGTAATCGCATGCAAGTGGAATTAAAAGAGGAAAGAAAAGAAAAAGAAATAAAAAGGGGGACAGAAAGAACGTTTCTTTCTTTGTTCCCATACTTTTCTATTTTTTTCTTTCCCCATTTTTAAAAAATGTCTTTCTTTCTTTCTTTCTTCTTTCTTCTTTGTTCCCATACTTTTCTTTCTGTCCCCCTTTTTATTTCTCTCTTTCACCTTTCCGCCTCAATTGTCTTTCTTTCTTCCTTTTCGCATTGTACCATTATTTTTCTCTTGCCCCAACCTTTTCCCCCCCCCCCCCACTTTTCCTTATTTTTTCCTTTCTTTCCTCCTTTCTTTTCCCCTTTTTTTTTTATATCTTTCCTTCTTTCCCAATTCTTCTTGTTTTCTTTCCTTTCTTACCCACTTTTTTCTTTCCCAATTTCCTTTAATTTATTTTCTCCCAATATTCCCTTCTCCACAGGAGTGTGTGTTATATATCTCCACACACACACACACACGAGCAATTAAATAACAAGCACTCCTTTTGGGAGGGATATTGGAGAAAATAAATCTAAGTAAAAAAAAAAAGCCTCTGAATTTTTTTTTACTTAAGAGAAAAGAGTTGTTTAAACAATCATTTCCTATTAATTGCTCGGTGTGTGTGTGCGTGCGCACTTACAAATGTTAATAGATGCTTATTTAATTTAGAAAGAAATGATGAGATACCTACATCATGTTCTTTCTATTCATAAGCATCTATTAACATTTGTATTTCTTCTCACGACTATTTCAGACATTTCTCTTTTCTCTCTCTTTCATTCATTAAAAAAAATAATTAGCAAAAGTGAATGGACTTGAATGTGTTAAATTGAAAGTTTGCAAACTTTCAATTTAACACATTCAAGTCATTCACTGCTCAAGTCATTGAATACAAATGTTACTATTTACATTAATTGGCTGATTGACCAGTAGATTGACTGATTCAATCAGTCAAATAGTAACATTTGTATTCAATTACACACAGGCCTGTTCTGTTTGTTTGCACGGATACTTTTGGGGGACGGAACCCGGGGACGCGCGGTGTTTTTATTGTTTACACGATCGCATTCTTGTTTATTTATCCGAATTTAAAAAATAATTAAATTCGGATAATAAATGTCACCGACACGAGCTGTGAAAAATGAAAGCGAGCGCGATTCGGACTCGGGAACGCCGGCTGTCCACCTGGACGCTCAGAGATAAGGAGCGTTAATTAACGCGCCCCGTTCTTCAATCCGTATTTTGAGGCGGAGTAATCAAAACGGCCAGGCGCGGATAAATAAATCATTCACTACGCGACAAAGTCAAAAAGGAGTGCGCGGATACGGAGCGAGGCGGCGGCGGCGGCGTCTGAACGCAGCTTCTTTTAAAAGGCTCGAACAAAAGGACGCCTCGGAACGGCGGCGTCGCGCCACTGAGAGGTGTACGATTTTTACGCGTCATGGGGGACAATTGGGGGACAATTCGTTGGAGGGGAAAGGCGGGTGTGGTGTGGTGGGGTGGGGTTGAGTGTGTGTGTGGTGGGGGGGGGGGGGGGGTTGAGCGAAAGTGTGATCCGTTGTCGTGGGTACGGAGGAGAAAGACCTTTACGAGTCTATCGCAGATACGATGTTAGTAAATAACGGTCTTTAATGGCAGTTAAATGGGTGGGGAAGGTTTGACGCTGCCGCTGAGACGTTTGTCGGATGTCGTCATGACATGTCAAATAAAAAAAAAATAAATAAAGAAAACACACACTTTCATCCATCAATCACTGGTGCGATAAAAAAAAAAAAAAAAAAAAAAAAAACCCTACACTCACACGAGCAAAGCCGAGAAAGGAGAAAATGATTTGCACTGCGTTCCTTCCCAACGCGATTTCTTTTACGGACTTTGATTGATAGATAGATAGGTAGAAAGATAATGGATGGATGGATAAATAGATGGATACCCGACCCCTGACCCCAGTTTGGATTTCCTCATCCATTATCTTTCTACCTATCTATCTATCTATAAATCTATCTACATATCTAACCATGTATCCATCCATCCATCCATCCACATATCTGTCTATCTACGTATCGGTCTATCTATCCATCTATATCTGCCTATCTATCTGGTGTGAATGTGGCGTGTTGAACAAAAACTACAGTACAGAACCACAGAGGAAAACTGCAGATCTCGGCGTATAATAATTATAATAAAAGATTCGTTTGCTTCCGCGGTCAATCGGAAATCTAACAACAATTCCTCAGTTTCATAATATTTATTATTATTATTTGTATTTTTCAATTAAAAACAGATGTTACGCCTAAGCCGTGTCGGGTGAAGCGACCTACGACGTCACGCTCGGTCACGTACGCGTCTATTCCCGTCGCACTGCTGAGCCTCCGGCGCTGGACTTCTGCCTTTTGCTGTAATTGGCCTGAGCCCTGAGGTGCAGCCTGAAATGGAGAGCGAGCGCCGTTTAAACCGCGGCCGCCCGCCGAAAATAAAAAATAAATAAATAAATAAAATAAATAAATAAAAAAACATATTCATAGCTTTGGTTGGAACAAAAGCACGTCCAGGTCTCCAGAGCACAGGAGAATGGCACTTCAGCTAAAAGGCGAGGTCGCCTGCCGAGGACCTGCCATTCATCAAACACTTCAACTGGAACTCACTGCCAAGACTGACGGCGCACACACACACACACACACACACACACACACACCTAAAATCCTGATTATTAATAAAGTACGTATTTTATTAAATATATTTGGTTTTATGAATCAAAAATCTTTAGGTGAGTTTGGACAATCTGGCTTTTAAAATAGTCAAATATATTAGTCATATGTAGGTAACTATATTTAATTAACATATACATTTATATCTTGCGCCCCCTTGAGCACAAGATTAATAATGTTTATATCACCATTTACATTTACAGTATTTGGCAGACGCCCTTATCCATCCAGAGAGACATAGAACTGAGGGTAGAGGGCCGTTCTCAAGGGCCCGTTTGGACCGGAAGATCACGGGATCAAATCCCACCACCACCACCAGAGTCCAACGCCTTCACCATTGAGCTCCCACCTCCATGTATATGTGACAAATAAAGACTGTTTGAAAGGTAACTCGTTTTTCACTTGGGTGGATGTAATTAGCATTCCCAATTCAAGTCCGGCTACAGGGCAGCAGTACAGCTTGGCTTGGGTGGATGTAAACTGCACACTTTGTGGAACTGGCACATGGGCATTGTTTTTTTTTTTCACGACAAAGCTTGCTTTTCTTTCCCTCCAGCATCTATTAGGTTGCGTCGGTTCTATATAACATTACAGGAAGGACGTCAGTCGGACCACGAGCGGATGGTGAATTTGTTCCGGACATCGTGCGTTGAAACGGCCAAAAAAAAAAAAAAAAAAAAAAAGAACTTCCTGCACCCTCTTTTTTTTTTTTTTATTTTCCCTCCCGAAAAAGAGAGACTTTTCTATTTTCCACTACCTTTAAGTGGATGGAGCAGTGAATTGAGAGAGCCTTTATTCAGGCTGTGAGAGCAAAACACTGACAGAAGGGACAAAGACTCGTCCCTCCGTCAGCCCTTCTTTATTTGTTGAATGGCCGCTGCCGGGACTTTGAACAGCGGCGATATTTCTGCGGGGCGAGCCGTGTGCGCGTGCATAAAACGAGTCCGTTCCCTCGTTAATTAAGTCGAGTGTTAAAAGCGAAAAACGAGGTTTCGTCTCCCTTGCAAACGTTCCGCAAAAGCGAGATAAAGAAAAAAAGACCAGGAAAATGAAAGAGAGAGAGAGAGAGAGAGAGAGAGAGACAGCAGTCGAGGGAAGAGAATTCGAGGGAGGCAAGACAGGCTCTGGCGTGTTTCCTCAGCAGCAAGCTTGTCATTATGGACGGCCAAAACAATACTGCTGTGTTGGGATGCAAATGAGACCGGCCCCTCAGCCAACACCATCCTTAATTGTCGGCTTTGATCCGTGGCTAATTCTGCTAATTAGGGCCCCCGCTCTCAGCGCTCAACATTTTTGATTTTGCCTTTGTTGACTAAAGAATTGCACCATCAAAACCTCCCCTGCAACCCCTGTAGGCAAACCCTCTAACCTCCCCTGCAACACGTTTCCTACATGGGAGGTTAAAGGGGTTGCCTACACATCTTAGCCTTTAGGCAACCCCTCTAAGCCCCATGCAACCCCTGTACCCCAGAATCTGCTGGCATCAGTGGTCTGTTTCAGGGGTTCTGCGAGGGCCACGTCATTTCTTAAGTTGGGTTGGTCTGTAACAGAAATTAACAGAACTTCCAGTATCATTGTGGATATTTTATTTTATTGTGACAGACAACAATCAGGGTTTACATCAGTGGTTGTCGCATGTCATCAGAAATCTGTCCAGGTAGATTTTCCTAAGGGCTACTGATTGGAAGATGAGGGTTCCAACCCCCCCCCCCCCCCCCCCCCCCCCCCAGAGATATGAGATACACTGCACTCTAGAGGTGGGATGCCATCACTTCAAATAAGGCTTTAAACCGTGCGTTTGCATGTATTACGGGCGATGTAGTCTATTGTCAAACTATCTTACCCTTGAAGACAATCCTTTTAAGCTCTTGCGGGCCACAGAAAATGACTCGGGTTTGACGCGGGTTTGACGCCTGTGGTTCAAGCCTCAGTAATCCCAAGCGTTTTAGAAATAATAGCCGGCACAAGATTGCGCATAAGGTGTATAAATTTTTTTCAAATGACATTTTGGCATTTATATCTGTCAGTACTCCAACAGCAAACCTGGGAGGGTGTGGCTTATATAAATACAATGTTGTATTTTGTATAAATATATATATATATATATATACACACGTAAATTCTCGGACTATAAGCCGCTACTTTTTTCCTAGGTTTTGAACCATGCGGCTAATAATAAGGTGCGGCTATTCTGCAGATTTTTTCCCGACCGCTAGGGGCTCTAACCGGAATTAGAATCAAAACTAACACAAAATAAATGCAAAGAAGAAGAATGCGCTAGTTCCTCTTTAGCAGATATAAGTGGGTAGAAGCGGATAGAAGGAGGACAAACTCTATCTTCATTTCTCCTGTGTGTGAAATGATGTCACCTTAACCTTTGTAGTCGCGCACGCGCGCGCACACACAATACAGCCTCAGCGGTTCCGCGTTTCTTGATTTTCCCTCTCCCGATATAAGCCCGGTTCACTCTAGGTATGTGCTACGAGCCCGGACGGGGATTGTAGTGTCGCGGACACGGACGCTCGATATATGTTTATGCCTAACCTTTGTCTGTTCCCGATTCACGGACTTCCAAGCTCTCCGGTACTCCCGGTACCACGGCGCGCAGAGCGCAAGGCTCCCTAGCCTGTCTGGCCGCTCCGTATGAGCGGCGTCTCCTGAGTTCTTTATTCTAATAAATCCTGTTTTGTATGAATTCCGGATCTCCGAGTCTCTGTGCAGCGTCCACCGTTACACCGTGTTAAAATACAGGTTAGGAAAGGATCTATTTAGGTACATACATGTACATTTACAATTCAAAAGCGGATGCGGCTTGTATGCAGGTGCGGCTTATTTAAAAAAAAAACCCAAAAAATTTTTATAAATAGAGCAGATGCGGCTTATATGCAGGTGCGCTTTATAGTCCGGAATTTACGGTATATATACATACACACACACACACACACACACACACACACTTAATTGCCAATATTTTGTGCAACAAAAAAATATAGTGGCTCAAGATCAATAGAGCTTTTGGAGCCGACTGGGATTTGGTGCAGCTCTCGGAAAGTTAAAGTAAACTATCTTAGTTGTACAAAGTAAAAGAACCATTAGCATTCAATGGAGGGATAAAAGTGTTTTACACGATCTGTCATTTTATTTGTTCTCTAAAGATCCCTTTTTGAAAGATCGCTTCACTACGTTTTGTGCGAGGTTTTTGTTGTTTGCTCTGTATCATTCGTGGCGTGCTGAAGAAGAATTTCTATTGTTTACAACAGTGATTTCCAGTTTTTTAGGAATCTGGACTTGAGTGTTTGGCAACTATAATTCCTAAAAAACAAATCACTGAGCAAGTGCCAAACCCAAGTGCCCCCCCCCCAAAGTCTGATTGGAATAACTTAAAAAAATTTGAATGCAAATTAAAAAAAAAAAAAAAAAAAAAAAAAAGAAAAACCAGCAAGGGGAGAGAAAAATAAATAAATAAGCCGGGGCACGGTGGTTTAGCGGTTAGCATGTTCGCCTCACACCGCCAGGGTCCGGGTTCGATTCCCGTCTCGGCCATGTGTGTGTGGAGTTTGTGCATGTTCTCCCCGTGTCCTCAGGGGGTTTTTCTCCGGGTTCTCCGGTTTCCCTCCCCCGGTCCAAAAAACATGCACGGTAGGTTGATTGGCACCTTGGAAAATTGTCCCTAGTGTATGAATGTGTGTGTGTGTGTATCCTGCCGGATAAAGCGCTAGGACAGGCAGGAGGATACACCCTGGATGGAATGCCAACCCATCGCAGAAGATGAAATGAATGAATGCAAACTTTGCTCTTTAGTTCCCTTAACTACACTAAAGAGCAATATGTTTGCATTCATTCATTCATTTATTTATTTATGTATTCAAACTTTAAAATGTCATTCTGCGTTTACGTGGTACCGGTTATGTACCGGTACATAACCGGTCCACTAAACGGTCAGAATGACACTTTTAAAGTTTCTAAAGGCATCTATTTGATATTAAATAGAAAGGAATCGGACGACTTGTACGAGACTCGTCTTCTTGTCGATGGAATAGATATTATGTATAGTATTTAGTATCAAAATAATCGCCCGGTTAAAAAAAAATGCCGGAATAATTTTTCCCGTATGCTTTTCCGGCCCTTCTTTACACGACGTCGGGACTTTTTCGCCAAGCGACCGGGTCGTGGTGTTTCGTCTGACGGCGCCGTGCCGAACGACGGGTGAAATCTCTACTGCATCTATACGCATTTACTCGGCACGCACTGGCATGCTTTTTTTTTTTTTTTTAATCTCTGTCCATCAGACGCTGCGTGCATAGACACCCTCGTGTGGTTGACAGGTTATTTTCCGGGCTTGACAGGCAGCGATTTACTCTGCCGGCATGTTCGACACGTGCTTCCCAACGACCTGAGATCAGACTTGGTTAGAGAAGCATGTCTGTCTGGTTTAAAAAAAAAAAAAAAAAAAAAAAAAAAAAACACACGCAAGATTTGCAGAGACAGCCCAAGATTGAGAGAGAAATTCGGTTGCTAATATTAACCGTCAACACTAGTCAGACCTGAAATCGGCATCATGAGGAAATACCAAGAGAGACAAATACGAACCTTTTTCTCTCTCTCTTTCTTTCTTTTTTTTTTTTATACCAACACCGATACTGGAGAGACAGAGGAAACATTGTGCAAAGCTGACACTTGGCCAGGTCCGAAATCGCCTACCTCGCCTTTCTTTTCCTCCTTCTGACGCACCGGTGCGGCTCGACTGAGTTTTCCCCCCAAAAGGTTGAAGGTTCGAGTTAAATGTAAAAAGGATCGGATCTCCGTGCGGAGAGTTTGTTTATTCCACTGCTGCTGAGGTTGGGCTAGATCTCAGGTACAAATAGCAAACTCTCCGACGGAGATCCGATCCTTTTTATTTGAGATCGACGCAGCAGTATAAAACGCAATCTCTGTTTGTAGTGGGTGTTTTGGATCGTAAATCGTTTCTAGGATGTGGAGCGTCTGAGCACCGTGGGATAAACATGACTCCCCAAGAGTTCGTTCGCAATTTGTTCGCTATTAACTACGTATGTCTCCTAACTACGCTGGTAAGATATACGCTATAAAAACGTTTTATATATATATATATATATATATATATATAATATGAAAGGAGACTGCTTGTTAGGACGCTGGGGTCAAAGCACATTTGATACAGCGCCCCCTGGAGCAAGCAAAGAAATGTGACAGAGGGTCTTGCTCACCGATCCAAGAGTGGCAGCTTTGGACGGTCTGGGATGGGGAGCAATACCGGGGCCTCGGGAATTCCCCCGCCCCTCCCCCAGGTACCGTCGACAATCAGGAAATACGTGAGTAAATTACAGACACGTGAAAAAGCTACCGTATTAACCGTTTTAATTGTGCAAAGGGTTCAATTCGGCGTTCCCTGCCGATGGAATGAAGCTCTCCGTGCCAAAGATTTCCCAGGCGCAAGTGTAGAAATGTAGGCGGGGATCATGTCGGAAAGTTTCCGCTCTTCCAATTTTTGCCTTCGTTTTAATGGCGTGAATCTCGCCTTGAATGTCTTAAGCGTAATTGTGCGTCAGAAAGAAAAAAAAAAAAACGGAATCATAGTCGCTAAATAAATATAGCTACTCCCTGTACAAACATTCGCAAACTGAACGCATTAGCATTTTATCGCAGAACCCCCAACACTTCCTCCTGCTAATATCCCAAGGCATGCAGGAATCGATTCTTCTTTCATCCTCTAATGTCTTTTATTGTTTTCAAATTATTCATGCAATTCGTCCCCCCGACCCCCACCCGCCCAGTCACCCCGGACTCGCAAAGGCCGACAAAGACTTTTGACTACTTCACAGAGCGGACTTTTTTTCTTTTTTTTTTTGGCGCTGGGATCAATACTAATCGCCTGTAACAGATCACAAAAGAGTAGCTCGCGGCGATCCTTGGCTCAGAGGGTTTGAAAAAGGAGGAATAAAAAAAATAATAAATGACGCCCAGATTTGATCAAACTAAATCCAATATACCTCTAGGCCATCTCTTTTTTTTTTTTTCTGTGACATTAGAATGATATCGCTGTGATGCTACTTGCCGTATAAAGGAAACGACCAGGAGTTTCATTCCGTCGCTACGGATCCGGAAAAATGTCAAGCGGATCCGGCACATTTGATTTGATCCGACTACAAAGTAAAGGATTGATAATCTGCGTACAGTAGAGAGATCTTACTTGGGAAAAGTCCTCGGCCGAGTTCTACTTTTCCCGTGTATCGGAGGCTCCACATCAGGTGAGAATCGCTAACGATGTAGGGGTTGCCTACATGTGTTGCAAGATATTTATTTATTTATTTATTTTTGTGACACCCCTCTAACCTCCCATGCAAGTGATCTTTTACTCGGACCTGTATGTCACTTTTTAGCCGCCGTTAATGTATTGGGACACCCCTCTAACCTCCCATGCAAGTGATCTTTAAAACGGCGGCTAAAAAGTGAACTGCATATGATATAAAATTGGGAGTTTCGAGTAAATGTATTGCTTATGGAGCTTCAAAATTGAACTGCATATGAAGCAAATATTTATTTCGAATTTTATAAAATTTCGCCCTTTTTATGAGAAGATCGTGCACATCGGGAAAAAAAACGTCCTGCTTGAAAGGAGCGTTTAAAAGTGACTCGGTAAGAAGTAAAAACCGAGTCACTATTTTTGTTTACCCCAGTGGAAGATTTCGTTGTTGATTTTAACTCTAATATCTAATTGATTATAAATTCTACTAGTTCCTATAACCAGACCAAGCTTTTATTCCCTACCACTAGGGGCAGTGTGGTGACGGGATTGGAACGGCTCCTTTCTAGGTTGTATAAAAACACAAGTTGGAACCTTTCTTAAGATTATGTGATCGTTTTGAAGTGCGAGAAAAAAGTAGCACAACATTCTATTTGTTTAAACAGATTAATAAACGTTTATTAATCTTTCTATTTGTACATTCACTTTAATGTTGTGCTACTTTTTTCTCGCACTTCAAAACGGACATTCGTTTCTAGCGAGTTAACGTTTTCTTGCCCAGACTGAACTTGGAGAGAGGGATGACTGTAGAATCTTCCTGTCGTTACATAGTCCAGTCTCCCTCTTCGCAATGTGATTTTTGAACTGCAAAAACAGTCATCCCATTTTTCATTTATAATAAACGCCAGAACGGTGAGCTCGTTCATCGTTCGCCTCACACCGCCAGGGTCCGGGTTCGATTCCCGTCTCGGCCATGTGTGTGTGGAGTTTGTGCATGTTCTCCCCGTGCCTCAGGGGGTTTTTTCTCCGGGTTCTCTGGTTTCCTCCCCCGGTCCAAAAACATGCACGGTAGGTTGATTCACACACATTACAAACACACAAACACACAACACACACACACACACACACACACACACATGGCACCTTGGAAAAATTGTCCCATCTCAGGCGTCTATGGGTATGGCATTAAGGCAGGATACACCCCCTGGATGGAATCACACCACACACACACACACATCACAGACTCCCCGTCCCCGACCCGAGGGAAGATCGGATAAAGCGCTAGAAGATTTGAGGATTGAAGGAATTCATTCATTCATTCATTCAGTCACTGACTTGTGAATGCCTGCGACTGTGCGTGCGGCCGTGTGCTGCCACCTGGTGGTCATAAAACTCGTCTCGAAAACTTTTTTTCTTCACTACCACCTTGGTAGTGAAGTAAAGACATTGGGTTTTAAAAATCCTCAGGTCGTGTGTTCAAATCCCAGACACACACCGCCCACACTTGCCAAGCGCATTTGAACTCCACACGCGATCGATCTTTAAAACCCACAGAGTCCCTGGGGATGTTTACAATACGGAATAAAAACAAACCTATTCCGGCCTCGCGTGCACACACGAGGGGAAAATCGGGTGTCCCGATACTTTTGGGATCGGGGAAAAGAACGTCATCGTTGCATTCATAAATACAAGCTGGTACACGGCGAGTGATTTGTCTGGAGGAACATCTGGGTGTTGAACACCCCAAATTGCAGCAGCACCGCGACACTCATTTTGTTCCTCCAAAAGACCCTACTGATTTTAATTCTGATGAGGGAACAGGCAAGTTTTTTTTTTTCTTCCTCGCTCTGAACAGCTCGTGTGTTGTCTGAGAGAGCATCAAGGCTTATTAGTACAGATTAGGATTTACGAGAGATTGTACGCCGAAGGGCGAAACCCACTCCATCTGTCCCCGCAGCTACGGCTAACTGAAGTGCCATGCTAATGAGCATTTTGTCCGTTTTGTTGTTGTAATCAATTTGATTAGGGAAAATAGAGGGGCAGATGGCAGCCGAGAAGGGAGGGGCGTCTCTCTCTCTCTCTCTCTCTCTCTCTCTCTCTCTATCCCTCAGATGGTTGTAGAACTTTCCGCCCGGGAGCAGATACAGCTGTGTGATCGGAATGCTGGTGAGCTCCTGTAGAGCGCCAGCCAACACTCTAATCACCTTTCGCTGGAGGACGGGCGGCGAGACGCGCTCGCGTGAAGCGCACCGGCTCCGGGCGAGATTTGAAATTCATCACCGACGCATCCCGTTGCTCAAACATGCGCCTCCGGCCGTTCTTTGCCTCGAGGCGAAACGGGGCCGGACTGACCCGGCCTCGCGTGTTTTCTCGAGAAGGCAGCGTCTGGATAGTACATCATAAGAATAAAAAGTCTTTGCCTTCGAGAGCGTACGGCTTAGGATGTTCTTTATTTATTTATGTTTTATTTATTTATTTATTTATTTGCACAAGCGACTCCATAGAGAGTGCTGGAAACGGATACACATGGCAAAGAGAGCGATGCTCGGATCGGGCCCAAAAACCTCCCGGGGTCCATCAGACTGGCGTCAGGTGGCAATCTCCACCTCGCGGCAGATGGCATCGGCACAGGCTCCTGAGCAATCGATAGAACGCAGAAGGCCTTGCTTCAGCATCTTTTGTGCTAACGCTCCCAGGCCAAGCCCGCACATTCCAACCCAGATTTGTCTTGGTGTCATTTTGATTTTTTTTGGATGCCAATTTACAAAACGGAAAAATGACACCATTTATAGCATTTGGACATATAGCGGCTTTTATGAATACACCAGACTGGTGTATTCATAAAAACCCTATAAGGGCCTTCCTCAGGGGCCCGGGAGTGGCACGTGTGGTTGGTTTGCGGCTGGGATTTGAACTCACGACCTCTGGATTTAAAATCCAATGCCAGTCGCAGGCAGCGCAAGTCAATGACTTAAGATAGTGGCCCCCAACCCCCGTGGGTAAATGGGTGTTATTCCCGTCTATGACTCACATGACTTATACTTGTTTGTTTGTTTAAGAAGGTAGCGTATGGAGGTATGTGTTCGCTGAATTAAAACACCTAATACAGCTAACAACATAAAGGGTCTGCAGTGATGTAGTGTCTTTTATCCTGAAGGTAGCGCAGAGAAACGTTCCAAAAAAGAGCCAAGGAGGAGACAGAAGATACCAGGACATGGTATATGGATTTACTGCTACGGGTCGTCCGCACGCACCAAACCCTGAGCGGTCGAGAGCTGTGCAGCCGGTGCTGTTCTGACGCGAAACGTGGAATTCCGCATGAA
>JACRUU010000004.1:0-65000 GCA_030449085.1 Kryptopterus vitreolus
AGCGGAGAAAGACCGACAACAGAGAAATGATCCCGCTAATCACGACCTTCTCTCAGGGCAGCGTCCGTCTTAATGGAATGCTAAAAAACAATTTTCACAATTTATTATCACAAAATAAAGTGTTGGACAATCATAAAATCATCTCGGCCTACCGGAAGAAGAAAAACCTGAAGGATATGCTAGTCATGGAATCAGCTTTAAATAAGAAAAGATAGGAAGGATTTTCTAAGTTAAAAAAGAAAAAAATCCTCCTGTTTGTGCGCCTCTCTGAAACTAGAGCAGGGGGCGGAGCTTGTGCGTGTGTGTGTGTGTGTGTGCGTGTGTGTGTGTGTGTGTGTGTGTGTGTGTGTGAACGTGCCTGCATGCAGCGCTCTCAGTTACAGACAGAGAGTTGACGGAGCAACATCGCTGATTCAATCGTGCTTTAAAGAGGTGTTCTTTCACGGAGAAAAACACAGTCCAGCTTAGGTTTGGGGTGGATAAAAAGATTTTCTCTTTCTCCCCTTAAACTGCCATTTTGGACATCTTTTTTTCCCCGAAAAAAGACCCTTATTTTTCTTTCCTTTTCCTCAATCCTTTCATATCCATATTTTGGAATTACTTTTATTTTCAGCTTCATTTCAACCTATTGTTTTCATTTCATTCCCTCTCCTTTTGCATCTTTTTACTTTAATTTTCATCCCATTTATTTTCATTCATTGTTCCTTTTCTCCCCTGTTTTTCAATTTATTATTTCCTTGATTTTAATAATCACACTTTGAATTTTTTTTCCTCTTTACCTATTTTTTATCACTTTCTTTAGATAATTCCTTTTCCTCTCTCCACCTACATCTGACATAGTTATCCTTCTTCTCATCTCACTACCTCAAATTCAACAACCACACATAATAAATAAACAATTCTTTTTAGGCAAGTCTATGCCTGATGAAGGCTCCTTAGAGCCGAAACGTTGCAGCAACAGACTTGCCATTTAACTTACCATGTACCGCGGGCCATTCTATCCAGGGTGGGGAAGAAAATACCCCCAACACAATGATTGGAGGTGGGGGGACAGAAATTACCACCCTGATGAGTGGCATCAAATTAATTCCAATGATTACAGGAGCACTGTGGGTTTACCAAGATATATCCCACGTTGGCAAAACCGTGTCCCTGAGCGGAGGGATTGCGACCCCCGCTGGAGACAGTGGAATCGTGCTCCACAAAAACGCCCTTCATATCAGTCAATTAGTGGCAAACAACAGGGCACCACAATGAATAAAAATCCCAAACAAAAACAGGGTAAACAACAAAAACAGGATAAACAACCTCAAAAAAACAAAAAGAAAAAACAACCCAATAAAAACAGGAGGGATCACCACATTAAACAAATTACAGACGACCAAAATGAGAGCTTTAGAGCTTTGGTGAGAAGACTGTTTGAGCTACTCAGGTCTTTCCATCACCTACAAAAGATCTCTATACACACTGAGGAGGAACCCCCTACCTTCTCCAGGCTCACAAAATTTCTTGGTGATGTAGTCAAGCCGGCCAACATGACGCCGGAGACAAAAGCCCTCCTGGAAGGTAATGCCAAAAATTGGGCATTTACCACACGACTGATCCTGCAGGATCACTACACTATTTTCATTGAAAAAGAGAGTGAGACACTGCAGGAGACATTGATCAGGGACTGGAAGACAGCTTTAAAAGTCGCCATAAAATGGTACAAGAACAGGTACCAAAAAAAAAAAAGCACATGCAGGAGCCAATAGATAAAAGTTGAAGCGCTCCTAGTATCTTTAGGGGAGAATAGAGGGCGGGGCGAATAAGGAGGCAGAAACTCACGAAGGGCCCCTTCGGTGTCCACAGAGGTGGATTTTCCGCCCCTAACAAGGACTGTGGAGCCCGTGTCCCCGTCCTGCGGCGATTAGGGAGAGAACGCCTCCCCCAGGCCCTTCGGAGGTCCACGGCGGTGGATCAGGCACCCCTATCACGGGCTGCAGAGCCGCCTTCCCCGCCTACTGTAATTGGGGAGCGAATGCCTCCCCCCTCATCCTCTTCTCTCTCACCCTTTCCCAAAGCACTTCCACAGAGAATCACCCGAAAAAAGCGGCGGATCACTGTGCAAGCTCCCGTGCAAAAAAAACCCAGCGGTCGCTCTCTCAAGGCGATCACCCCGAACTCGCTGAGATCCAAGCCGACCAGGGTACTCAAATTGCACTCACGGGCGTCAAAGTGCCTGAAAGGAGATCGCAGACTCAGTCGCATGAGGAGACGCTCCCGCAGCTAGATGCGCAACGGAAGTCTCCTTCAACAGTAGTCGAGGTGCACGCGATCTGGGAGAGTTCTCCTGCCGAGAGTGACGCTGATCAAGATCCTTTAATCAGCTTCGAGGAGGAACCCGGGGAAGCACAAAATGCCTCATTGTTAGATTCCCCGTGTCCGTCAATGGGAATCCGGGCGAGTGCATGCCTCTCGCCCGAACCCACTCTGGATCCCAGCCCAGTAGATCGACCAGTACGCCGTCGGGGCCACGAAAGATTTATAGGCCCACCAAACATATACGCACGGTCAGGAAACTAGGTCGATTGGAGCCTCAGCATTCACAAAAAGTTTTGCATCCTAGGAGACTCCAATCTGGCTAGAATCCCTCATCACCACCTTGCCGAGGTCCAGATTGACAGCTTCCAGGGTGCCACGTTTAGACATGCTGAGAACCTGATCAGAAAAGCACAGGTGCACGTGACTGTGGAGAAGCTGGTTTTGGCCTTCGGTGTGAATCACAGAGGCCAAAAACTCACAACAACGGCCATCAAAGAAATGCAGCGGGCTTTAAAGGTGGCGAGGGACAGATTTCCCCGTGCCGTCATTACGGTTCCGCTACTAAACTTCTCCAGGACGTTAAAAGGTGAGGAACAAATGATCCTGGATGGCCTCAACCACCACATACAGAGAAACGTGCCCCACTTACCAGCGTTACCCGACGCGCAGTTTAAGGTCATGGAGGATCGGGTTCACTGGACTGCAGACTGTGCTCAGGCCATTCCTTCAACACTGGGCCGAGCACTTAAACTTCATTGCCCTGTGAACCCAAAATTGGGACTAGAAAGGGGTGGTGAAATAGTGAATCTGTCAAAACACTTCACACCCACAAAGGGGCAAATCCAATTACTCAACAAGGGCCTTTCCTTCGTCCCTACTCCCAAAATCAATTACAACACAAAAAAAGAACTGAGCGCAGACATGCAGCAATACCACAGGAGACTGCTAGAATTAGCAGCAGACTTCTACAGGTACGATAAGGATAAGGACATCCTCCCGTTCACAGGGCGGTCCATCTGGACCCCCAAATTATCTCAGGTCCCCAACGTAATCCGACAGATAATTAGAGCTGGACAAATACGCATTTAGAAATACACCCTGGCCGAACAGGGGTGTTTCAAATTTGAGTTGGGAGGAGAAACAGGCCCTGCAAACAATTACGCCGTGACAGATCCATTGTTATCGGCAAGTCGGCAGATAAAGGGAGTGCCGCGGTTAACCGCGGTAATAATGGATCGGCAGGCTTACATATGGGAGGCGGAACGACAGTTGAACCAAGAGGAATCCAAGAGGAATATTACAAAAAACTTACAGCACCCATATTCCTCGATACGGTCCCTGTCGTACGGGATATTCTCAATAAATTGAGGGAGGAGGGCTATATAAATAAAAAACAATTCAATAAATAGACATATAAATAAAAAACAAGTGACTTACCTTATGGGTCCCGACGATCCACGACCTAGGTTCTTTTACCTCCTCCCTAAAATCCACAAGGAACCCCACACGTGGAGTGTTCCTTTCGAGATTTAAAAACGATGCCGCCGGGCCGCCCCATTGTCTCCGACCGTGGCCGCCCCAGTCTCCGATGAACGCAGGCCACGGCGGAGTTTAAACGCAGGCCACGGCGGAGTTTATCGAACACTTCCTCAATCCGATCAGCACCAGACATCCCAGCTACGTCAGAGACACCTATATGATTTTATCGAAAAGGTAAAAAACCTGTCTCTCCCCCCTGACTGCTTCCTATTCACCATAGACATAGACAGTCTATACACAAATATCGAAACACCAGCTGGAATGGAGGCAGTCAGGGAGTGGTTCCATAGGTTTCCCGACAAAAATAGGCCTGAAGGGGCTATCCTCAAGCTATTGGAGATCAATCCTAACAAGGAAATGACTTTGAGTTTAACTCCAAATACTTATCTTCAGGTCAGAAGGCACGGCCATGGGCAAAATGTTTGCCCCCTCCTACGCCAACATATTTATGGCAAGATGGGAGGAAAGGGCTCTAGCAGCCTGGGAGACCAAACCGCTGAGCTACTATAGGTTCCTGGACGACAATTGGGGTGTCTGGGACGGAACGCAGGAGCAATTTGAGAAATTTGCAGACCACCTTAACAATTTCCACCAGTCCATAAAAATTAAATATAAATTGGACAAATCGGGCGTAAACTTTCCTGGACACGGTGACCTACAAGGGTGGGGGATTTTCGGAGACGGGCATGTTGGACATCAAAGTCTATTTCAAAGAAACTGGACACACATGCCCTCCTCCACAAATCGAGCTTTCACCCGAGGCACACTTTTAGGGGCATTGTGAAATCCCAAATTCAACGATTTCACAAAATATGCACCCGACATGAGGATTTCCTGGAAGCCCAGAGCGTTCTATTCCGGGCGCTGCGGAAACGAGGTTATTCCCGTTCCTTCCTGAGAGGTTGCGGGAGCAAGTTTCTCGAGCGGAGAAAGACCGACAGCAGAGAAATGATCCCGCTAATCACGACCTTCTCTCAGGGCAGCGTCCTTCTCAATGGAATGCTCAAAAATAATTTTCAAAATTTACTGTCACAAAATGAAGTGTTGGACAATCATAAAATCATCTCGGCCTACCGGAAGAATAAAAACCTGAAGGATATGCTAGTCCGGAGTAGACTGCCTTTACCCGAAGGGGATAAAAAGAAACCTGCCCCACCTGTGGAATTCAGGCCAAAATGGTGGATCATGAATCCACTAACCAAAGTGGTCCACGAGATCACACCGGCCTTGAACCATGACGCGGCCAACTGCGTGTATCTACTGTATTGCACAAAGTGCAGTAAACAGTACGTGGGAGAAACTGGCAACACTCTGTCTGGCTAGGCTGACCCAGCACAGGTATAATATCAGACACGGGAAAGAGGCCCATACTTTGATTGTCCAACACTTTATTAAACACGGAATCGGGTCCCTAAAATGCATGGGACTGCAACACAACAAGTGGTGGTCTGTAAATACGCGCAAACAAAGGGAGAGAGCATGGATTAATTGCTTGAACTCCATGCACCCATGGGGTCTAAATGAACAAATAAGGGTGATGTAATACTCTTTTTCATTACCCAGACAACATAATAGATTTCAGGTGCTTGGTGACTGGGAGGTAGGCCAGCGCACAACGTGGACACTGGACCGGACTGGCTCTGAGCCATTAACCCTAACCCTAAATAACCCTAACCCTAACCCTAACCCTAACCCACTACTACCCCTAACCCTAACCCAACCCCTAGCCCTACCCTAACCCTAACCCCCTAACCCTAACCCCCCCTAACCCCTAACCCTAACCCTAACCCCTAACCCAACCCTAACCCAGCCCCTAACCCCTAACCCTAACCCTAACCCTAACCCTAACCCTAACCCAGCCTAACTACCCCTAACCCTAACCCTAACCTAGCCCCTAACCCTACCTAACCCAACCCCTAGCCCCTAACCCCTAACCCCTAACCCTAACCCCCTAACCCCTAACCCCCCCCTAACCCACCCCTAACCCCTAACCCCACCCCACTAACCCACCCACCACCTACCCCACCCTAACCCACCACTACCCCTAACCCTACCACCTAACCCTACCCTAACCCAGCCCCTAACACCACACCCCAACACCTAACCCTAACACCTTCCACAGCCCAAAACCCTAACCCAGCTTGACTCCCCTTCCCTAAACTTAACCCCATCCCAGATCCTCATCCCTATCCCCAATCCTAACCTTAACCAATTCTCTCCCTTTTCCCTGGCAATGAGTCATGCTGACTTTGGTGTTACGGTCATTCCCCTTACCTAACCCTAACCCAAAGATCAATCAGAAACCCTAACCCTAACATTTGATATGTTCATGGATTCTGTACATTTTGTCCACATGAGGGCACTATTGCTGTGTTAGGAAATCACATGGAGATGTCTCTACCAACACCAGCTAAATTAGTTTGAACCAGAAGTGCTCATGGACTAAGGTTAGGGTTAGGTGAGGGATGGGGTTAGGGTTAGGGTTAGGGTTAGGGTTAGGGTTAGGGTTAGGGTTAGGGTTAGGGTTAGGGTTATGGTTATGGGTTAGGGTTAGGGTTAAGGGTTAGGGTTAGGTTAGGGGAAAAGAACCGCCGCTCCAGTAAGAGACCCGGAGACGATGCGTGTTGTGCACGGGCCTGCCACTCAGGCCTCGTTTTCAGCCTCCTCCAACATGTTCGCCGCAAAATAGCGCTCGAATAGACCGCAATGTACCTCCACGAGCCCTCACACCCAAATTAGGGTTTAGTTTTAAAATTAGGGCTGGGGGTATATGGTTCGGGGTATATCTAAATTAGGGTTACGACTTCATATGCCGTCTACGGTTGTGTATTAGGGTTATGGATCAGTGTTGCAGAATTTTATAAAAAGTTAGGGTTAGAACTAGCGCTTAGGTCTAAGGTTAAATTAGAGTTAGGGTTTGGTTATGGTTAGGTATAGGCAATAGTTAGGTTATGCTTAGGTTTAGGTTAGTTAAGAGTAAGGTTATGGTTTGGTATAAGTTAAGAGTAAGGTTATGGTTAGGCATAGGTAATAGTAAGGTTATGTTAGGGTTAGGTTTAGGGTTAGGTTATGGTTAGGTATAGGTAATAGTAAGGTTATGGTTAGGTATAGGTAAGAGTAAGGTTGTGGTTAGGTATGGGTAAGAATAAGGTTATGGTTAGGTATGGGTAAGAATAAGGTTATGGTTAGGTATGGGTAAGAGTAAGGTTATGGTTAGGTATGGGTAAGAGTAAGGTTATGGTTAGGTATAAGGTATGGTTAATAGGTCCGCGTAAGGTTTTGTGGTTAGGATGTATGGTTAGATATAGGTAATAGTAAGGTTTTGTGGTTAGGATGTCGCATTAAAGCCTATTTAGGGATAAGGACCCAAGGCTGACATTAAAATCATCCCTTATCCCAGCGAAGTCCTGGGATTTTGAGGGACACGTCTTCAGTAGTAAACCACAGAATCACAGGATGTTTCGGCCTTTGATTACTTTACACAGTGTGTGTGTGTGTGTGTGTGTTTGTGTGTGTCTTTGTGTAAGATGTTCTGGTGGTCTATGATTTAGATGTGTGTTTTTGTGTGTGTGACTGCATGTCTGTGTATGTTTGTTAGTGTGAGTGATTGTGTTTCTATTATGTGTTCTATATATATGTTATATATATATATATATATATATATATATATATATATATATATATATATATATATATATATATATATATATATATATATATATATATATGTTAAGCATTAACCAACTAATTAAAGGTAGCTATAGAGAATTGTAATATTTCTATTAAGAATCATAGCCACTTATAAATGAAAAAAATAAAACCTCCTAATAAAGTAATAATCTAGGGTTAGGGTTAGAATCTATATAACAATCTGTAAACATTTATGTGAGGAGTGTTTTTGCATTAATACTAATGAGCTCTGTATTCAGGCATTTCCCAAAGTAGGATATAAATCTCACCTATCTGGCTGAAGATACTTTCTTTACCTGGTCTCGCTCTGGGTTATTTATCGCTGCATTAATCTCACACTGTCTCCATCCAAAGTGGAAGAAAATGTGCAATAAGTTTCAGTGTGGACGGAAAAACAAATGATTTTTTTGCACGGGTGGTAAGATCACTCGATGCTGGAATGCTTTGTAATTGTGATAAATGTGAGTGCTGAAGATGCTGAAGTTTTCTGGGGAGTGATTTTACACACACACACACACACACACACACACACACACACACACACACACACACACACAGTTGTGCATTCCTGTACCACTATCTTTGTCTTACAGTAAATACAAAGTGTCATAACACAAACATGGATCCCGTAAGGACCCCGGTTTTTCCTGCCACATGTAGTTTTCTCACAAACTGTAAGCACAAACAATTTGTCTATCCACTGTTATGAGCTTTTTTTCATCTTCAACTTAAAGGGACCATTTCCCAGAGAGCCAATTTGCCTATCGAGCTTTTGAGTTCATGCTAATGTATTTAAGTGATTTTAAACTTTAAACTCCACAAATGTACCTCCAGTGACCCACATTAATCTAAGAGTGAAGGCTAATTTGTACACATTAACAACGCTGAATGGTGAGAACAGGAACTCCCTGCATGTACACACAAAACATATCCTCAACCCAATACTCTATTTATATATTTAGTCCTCAAAGTAGAAACGTATGGGAGAATACAGTAGATTAGCATAGAGAGATTAAAGTGAAGTAGTGTAGGGTAGTGTAAAAACTGTAGTATAAAACTGACTAGAACAGAGTATAGCATCATAGAGTTCAGCAGAGGTTGTCATTTCAATAGTGCAGAATAGAATAGTGTTAAAACTAAAATAGAGAACTGTAGAGTAGATTAGTTTAAAGTAGACTAGAACAGTGTAGAGAAGAATAGAGTAGAGTACAATAGAGTAATGCAAAGTAGGGTTGTGTAAAGTAGTGTAAAAAAATCCTCTGTCGTAAGAATACTTTCAAAAACGTGAGTAGTCATAGTTTATCTTTATCAATTAACAAAAAGGAAGAGAAATGAACAAAAGAAAATTCTAAATTAATATTTGAAGTTTTCATCCAATCAGATTGAAGGAACGTCATTTTACTATATGGCCAACATAAATGGTGAGGAATAACAAAGCTGTTAAATGGACAGCTTTGGGTCAGTGTACAAAAAACAATTTAAACCTCTAACATTGCTCTCGCTACTCTACCATTACCTTCTATACTCTCTAAACTCTCCAGGCTTGTAACATTCTTCTATTTTTGCACATGTTCTTGCACACAGGCATGTGTGTGTCTGGCAGTGTGTGAGTGATAGACCAACAGGGCCATGTTCATTATGGAGCTGCCTCTGGATCTGTGATATTTATCTTGGAAGTGAAATAAACCATTGGTACTCACTGAAGTACTTTTGAACGATGTCGTTCATTTCCGAAATCGGAGTCATAGTCAATTTTCAAAGATCAATCTGAGTTATTTACAGATGTAATTACATCATAAAGAATAGATTGATCTTTGAAAATTATATGAATCCGATTTCGGAAAGAACACATCGTTCAAAAGTACTTCTGAGTACCAATTTTATTTCACTTCCAAGATAAATATCACAGATCCAGAGGCAGCTCCATAATGAACATGGCCCTGTTGGTCTCTCACTCACACACTGCCAGACACACACATGCCTGAGGCAAGAACATGGCAAAAATAGAAGAATGTTACAAGCCTGGAGAGAGAGAGATAGAAGGAAGGAGAGAGCGAGAGCAAGTAGAGGAAATGAATTGTACACTGACCCAAAAGCTGTCCAATAACACCTTTTTTATTCCTCACCATTTATAAAATGCATTTAGAAGCTGAAAACTGTTGTTCATTTTGTTGGCCATATAGTAAAATGACTCTCAGATCTCAATCTGATTTTTCAACATTTCGAAGTGAAACGTGAGCCCAAACGTCAGCCTGAATGTTAGAAACGTCTCTCTCTATTGCAGCACAGACTTGATTTGTCTGGAGGTGGGAGCTCTGTGGTTAAGGAATTGGGCTCTTGACCAAATAAAAACAGAGGTTCAAATTGCACCACTCACCAAACTTTTGCCACTAGTGGGATTCCTTACGACAGAGGATCTTTTTTACACCTTAATTGCTACATTTGCAAGTCCCTACTTTGCATTAAGTGTGTCTGCTAAATTCCATAAATGAAGACATATTCTATCTACACTGTTCTAGTGTAATATTATAGCACCAGTCTACTTTCTGAACAGAAATTCTCTATTTCTCTTTCCTCTGAGGACACTTGTTGGATGGATTCTGCACTATTGAAATGACAACCTCTGCTGAACTCTATGATGCTATACTCTGTTCTAGTCAGTTTTATACTACAGTTTTTACACTACCCTACACTACTTCACTTTAATCTATCTATGCTAATCTACTGTATTCTCCCATACGTTTCTACTTTGAGGACTAAATATATAAATAGAGTATTGGGTTGAGGATATGTTTTGTGTGTACATGCAGGGAGTTCCTGTTCTCACCATTCAGCGTTGTTAATGTGTACAAATTAGCCTTCACTCTTAGATTAATGTGGGTCACTGGAGGTACATTTGTGGAGTTTAAAGTTTAAAATCACTTAAATACATTAGCATGAACTCAAAAGCTCGATAGGCAAATTGGCTCTCTGGGAAATGGTCCCTTTAAGTTGAAGATGAAAAAAAGCTCATAACAGTATTATATTTATATATATATATATATATATATATATATATATATATATATATATATTTAATATAATATAATTATATATTGTATATTAATATTTATGTCCATGAGGTATTTGAGGAGTAATATTCTGTCTGCTGTTACACTGATGCATCATAATAGTGATGTGTTGTTACACTGATGTGTCGTTACAGCGATGTGTTGTTATATCACCTCACTATGTGGTGTATATTAACATCTAACCATTATGATGTTAATGAAACTTTTACTTTTACGGTGTACAAAAAATCTGAATAATTAAACTACTCATTGTTTCAGTCAGACACAAAAAAAGATGACATATAAAATGGCACTTACCCTCAGCAGTGTTTGGAATTAGTGTAATGCTCTTTTGCACAGGTTTAACTTCAGACTACCGCTGGGGCACTGAGCTTATCCACTTACTGTACTGCTTCTCTTTCTTTCTCTCTCTCTTTCATTTTTAATAAATAATTGGCTCTCCTGGGATTCAGGGATTCCAATGGATTTGGCTTGAGTTGTAAGACAACATTCAATTCGAGGATTAAGCTTCGAATAGAAACCTCAGCTCCAGTTCTAAAGTCCTGTAATCGCTTGGATTTGTGTTTTATTTGTTGTTTATGTACTGAATCTTTATATTTAGCTTTTGCTTGGCATGAGGAATCATCCTGTTAAGATTGATTATCCAGACTAGATTAAAGGATAAAACTGAAGCTGGAGAAACTGGAGATTCCAATGGTTCATATCAGTCCTATCAGTCTTATCCAAGTTCAGAGCACAACTGGGTTGGAGAGTTCGAGTCTACAGATGGATTAATGATGACAGATTAATAATGGATTGTTGGGTAGTGGCATCACCTGGTACACTAAGAGCAGATGTCCTTTTAGCTTTACTCTGAGATCCGAGAGGACGCTGTGTTGCTCAGGGCATGGCGAGCCCATCATTAATTCATCATTTACTCCACAATTTCGTAATTGATCGTATTCTAAATAATTCTTTAAAATACCAAACTATCCAGCACAAACCAGCAGCAAATATGAAAAATATTACATCAATAACATATGCAATTTTTATTTTATGTGAAAAATTAGAACATCTATGAGAATATTTTCTCCATTTCCTTTGGTTTTCCTACAAAAATTTTGTTACAAAATTATTGGCACCCCATAATAATTGCTTATTGATATCCAATGCAAGTATAGAATTTTGGAAAACAATCTAAATAATCAGTTATATATTTTTATTATATGTCAGGATGTTTGTTAACACAATTTCTATACATTTATAGTAACATTCACTCAGAGTTTCATGTATCAATGTATGCTTACATTCTATCAGAATAACTTTTTAAATATATTTTTGCGAATGAATATGTATTCATTTATAGGTCAGGGGTTGCACAGCATTTAAGGCATTGAACTAAATGATGTAAATATAATTATTCCAAATAGTCTATTTTCCTGAATTCATATATTTTTTTCTGTGTGGTTAGATAATGATGCTATTAAGAGGTGGATTGATTCAGGCTTTACATCACTGAAGGCGTGGGGATGAAATACACAACCAGTACTGCATTTAATGTAAAAGAAAGTTATAACCTACATTATATTCATTATATAAACTGTGAAAAGAAAAAAACTTTGTCAATTCTTAGGTTTTACAATCTGAACAACACATTAATGTTTTCTCCAATAATCCCATTTTAAAATGTGCAGTATTACACATGTGCATATCAAATACAATTATATGTGCACAATTCTCTTTCTTGCTGCAGTAAAACTGAAATTTCTAAATAAAGTTTTATCTTATCTTATCTTTAAAGGCCAACATAAATTCAAGGGGTTGCGGTGCTTAAAGAATAAAGATAGAACATCTATTTCTTAAAAGGTCTTGTTTGTATTTGTCCCAGCTGTGAGGACATGCCGTCCCCAATGTGGGTAGAAATTGCTCAATCAATTTTATTCGAAAGTTCATCCATAAAGGTGCATTCACTCTAGAAAACTTCCTGAAGTTCTTTTTTCCGTTGCCATCGTCCTTGAACCAGATCGAACCTGTCTGTAAATGAACTAAATGAACTATATGATTCTGTTCCATAGTAACAAGCAAAAATCCATGCTGTGCAAAGGTGCTGCTTCCAAAGAAAAATGCCCTCAGTGTCCTCGCTCTGAGCTCAGGAGTCTAGCAGGAGCATTTTTACCTATTAAATTCAAGCTGTGAGCTCTGCAGATAGTGGGTTGGCGCTGCAGCTATCATGTTCTGAGCAGCATCGTTCACAACACGCCATTCTCAGTTCCTCACTCCTCCCTGAAGTGGGATATAATAGAAGATACATTTTCTGTCATATGAGTTTGTGGGAATTTGTCAACACCCAACATTTTTATATAGTTGCTACTATCAGCAAAGAGTAAGTTCACTGCCGGAGAGGCGTCTTCATTTATGGATCACATATGCCATGAAGTTACAAATAGCTTCATTCCCTTCTTTTGTATTGGGTTATTGTTAGCCAAACAAAGCTTTTTAATGTATTCTCTACACAAATCCATGCACAAGTAAAATAATAGAAAACAGAATAGATTATATATATATATATATATATATATATATATATATATATATATATATATATATATATACACTATTATACATATTATAGTATTGTCTTCTGTGGAATATATTGTGAGCTTTCTGTAATTCAGTAACTGAGTCCAGTTTCATAACATTTACAATGTTGATAGGTTTGCATAGCCAGTTTACTGCTGTGGTCAGTGAAAGACTCCCAAAGCTCTCATTTGCACGTGATTAGTGTCAGATTGTCATCGTTGCTGAAGCACAATTGCGGCATAAATACAATCCTGTGCCCATTAGCGCTCGAAGTATCTCGCTTTTGCTTCCTGAGAAATTCTTCACTGTGCTCGCTTGTGGACTTATTTATCAGATCCATTATCCAAAAAAAACTGGCAAACTGCAGAATAATGTATTTGTGCTGACTCAGGTTGTTTTCTCTGCTCTTACAGAAAAGGCCTTGTGGATGTCAAGGCACACAGGAGCTTCCAATCCCCTTCCCCTCTCCTCCAAAGTTCTTCCACACAGACGCTTGTTAGCTCAGAATAAGCTTTATGTAATTGTTGCAGTACACTCCTGGGTGTAAAAAGGGACCAAGTTCAGAAATCGAGAAATATGAAGCTTTTAATGGTCTTAACACATCATAGTTCAGGAAATGAGCAAAAAATATAATAAATCCTGTACATGTCTAAAAATACATCACCAGAATATTATTAAAATATATTGAAACAGATAATATTATTATCTGTTTCAGGCTCTTCCAGCAAACACACAATGGCACAAAAGTCTCATTTAGTTTTGTTCTTGCTCATTTTCCATCCTTGGTAAGACCAATGGTCAAGACAAGAGGTTTTTATTTTATTATTATTTTATACTACACATATCTGACACAGTACACAGTGAAATGAGACAACACTTGGTGCTACATAAAACAGCATATCACATCACAACATAGAGCTACAAAACACAGAGCTGAGGAGTAGACTAAGTTGTCCTAGCCACATAAAGTGCATTGTGTGCAACCAGCACAAAACAAAACACTGTGAAATAAACAACATGAGACAGAGCAGGACACGTAAGCAGAATTGTAAGAAACCAGTAGAGTCCACTTGTTAAATATGAGCCCAAACGTGACCCGAGGAGCGGGTTTTTATAGAGAGGAGATCTGCAGGAGAGAAGATTGGATGCAGGTGCAGCACGTTAATACTCAGGTGAGAGAGAGGGATGAGAGGGGTGAATCAGGCAGCACTGTGATAAAAGTACTGTTTCTTCAAAGACAGTTTATTGCTTGACTTCTTTACTTTTGCAGGAGGAAAATATCCTGTTATAATGTTATTTATGAAAATAAGAGAAATTGCAAATACACATTGAAAATTTAGGCTTCGAGCGCATGCACTGAGCAACTTTCTATTCGATGGAATTTGGCCTGCATCACTGCATCGGTCTCATCTTTTTTTAAACAAATAAAGAATTGAAATTGGTCATGTGTTTGTGTGTGTGTGTTTGTGTGTGTACACAGATATTTTCCCGGATATTAAAGTCAAACGGAGCACTGAACCACAGTGTTTTTACTCCAGATTGCTTCTTCCTGCACAGAAGTGCAAATGCAGCAGATGATTGTGTTTTCTTTCCTGACATCCAGTCAAATCTGTCCTTTTTTCCTCTTTAAACCTACAGAAGGAACCTACTGTACAACTGAGTTACAACTTCACCCTTCAGACCAGTGGTGTGAAATATTTCAGTAAGTACACTTTGTTACTGTATGTAATTTTTAAGTGCTTTCTCTTTTGACAGAATACCAAAGATAACAGCAACTTTTATCTGCTCCATCTAAAATAAACAATTTCAGACGTCATAACCCAAATGATGGGACTTTATTGAAAATTGGAATAAAATGAAAGCTAAAAGACTTTCAAAAAACACAAGACAATATTTGATTCACAATTAGAACACAGAACGTAAATGTCTAAATTGAGAAATTTTACACTTTTATGAACAAAATGACCTCAAATTTGATACCTGCTATCGGTCTCAAAAAAGTTTACCACGGTGTAACATCACTGGTGTGAAAACTTTTCCCATTCATTCCTCAGGTAGAGGTGTATATAATGGGGTTTAAAAAGATTTGTGTAGAAGTTTGAAGTATAAACATCAGCTTTTTACTGAAGTAAAAGTGTAAAGTACTGGTTTCAAAACTACATAAAGTATAAAAGTAAAAGTAATGTAAGGGGGGAAAAAAATTCAAAAGTAAGGCAGTTTTTGTGTAACGACACCAACACTGGTTACGTCCTCGCTGGAGTGTGAGGTGATTTGTGTGTTGCTGCAGGTGAGATGGATCTATTGGTACAAACCAATAGTGTGTGGGAATGGTATTTGTTTATATCTCATCCAACCACAATCACATTCACTCTATCCGGATAGAGACGTTTATCTTTTATAGGAATGTTTTGGGGTTTTTTTGGAAAACGAGCCGAGATGAAATAGGAGTAACGAGGGATATTTATAAAATGTATGCAGTAAAAAGTACAGATAATAGTCCCCTGAAAAATAAGTCCCCTGAAAAATAATTAGTCCAGTAAATAATAGATACCCAAAATTTCTACTTAAGTAAAGTAATGAATAATTTGTGCTTTATTTGACACCAGTGTGTAGCGTTGTAATTAGTGGTTTCTGGTGTTAGAATTGGTGCCATTCTTGACTGGTACAGGTTTCCAGCTGCTGAAGAGTCATGTTTATCTTTGTTGCATTTTTCATTTAATGGTGCACCAAATGTTCTGCAAATGTGAGAAATCTGAACTGCAGGAAGGCATTCGTAATAGCGTTTCCACACTGCAAAACTGAAATCTAAGAAAAGGAAATAAAAGCTTGTTTCTAGAAAACATGTCTTGTTTTTTGCAATGAAAGATAGAAATTGTTAAAAGTTTCATTGAAATCTGCCGCTAGTAGAAATGTATAAGGGCATCTGCAAATGCTGTAAATATGAGTCTCTATTAATAATTAATTTGTTGGCATAAATGCCTAGTGTTGTTTTTCATGCTTTGCACCTTTTCTTTACCAGTTCTTCCCTTATTGTTTTGCAATTCAGATTAGAATCACCATATTCACTGTGCACATTACACCCCATGCAACAAATCCTCTCATTAAGAATTTGTATGAATCAGGAACTGTAGGTTACTATGGTTACAAGTTTATACAGGAGTGTGTCCTTTTCCTGCACTTTGACAAAAAAAAACTGTGAATGGATCTGAAATAAACACATTCAGACCTCGAGCCTCACAGCGACAACATTTTCCCCGTCTACAAACTGTTCAGGTAAAGCCATTCAAAATGCCAATGCTCACGATTCTGAATCTTGTGGCCAGAAAAGTGATATAACACCGACTGTGAGCCATGAGGCTAAGACACGAATGTCATTATGGTCTGGAAATTACAGTAGGTTTGCATTATGCATTATAAGTAAGTCCTGATTATCATGCTGTGGAGAGTTATTGGATTTCCAAAGGCTTTGCTCTCAGACAAAGAGTCAACTGACCTGACATGACCATTTCTACACTGCATGCTGGAGTTTTTTTTTTATTCCAGAGACAAAAAATGGAGAGAGAAGGAAAAAGTGATGCAAATGGAAAAGAAACACTATAACTGAAACTCTCCGCTCACAGCATGTTGGAATAATGAAAGGAGACGAGGCCTTCGAAAACAGATTGATTCTTCAAAACCTTTTGTTGTGAGCAGATTTCTCCTGTGGGAAGGACGAGCGCTTGTGGCGCAGAAACCTATTTCCTGTAACTGATTGGTTTAGATCTGAATACTTCCGTGGAAAATTGATGCAAAGAAGATTCAGAGCTAATCAGCGTCTGTCAGAAACTCATAGACTCATACACACACAAGCATACGTGCGGTACACACAGATGTCCAGACATATACTCACTCATGCATAGATACACTACACACACACACACACACACATACACTACACACACTACACACACACACACACACACACATATATATAAAACAGTAAACATGTACATACACACAAACACACATACTCCACTTCTACCTATGTACAGTGCATACATACAAACATACAGATTCTCACACAAGACTAACACCCCATGTTACAGTTTGTATTGCCGCCATTGCCTCACTCATTAGGGGTAAATTTACATTTATAAAGAACAATCTTTTTCATTCTTACTGCATTATCTGTGTAAAGCTCCTTTGAGACAATGATCATTTTTAAAAGCGCTACACAAATAAAAATTTTATTGAACTAAATTGAATTAATGAACCAAGACCAAAAATAATCGTCCCATCATCAATATATACACCTACGCACAACACTCATATATGTATGTAGTGACTAAATACTGTATATATACACATACACACAGTACAGACACTCATACATACATACTTGCTTACATACATAAATATTCACACTTACATACTTTATTGTTTTATATATTCTTACAATTACATATTATTTCAAACAGTATCTGGTGTAAATAAAGAGTTTAACAATGTCCATCTAATTCACCAAGCCGAGCATTTAGGAGTCTTACTCAAGGGGCAGTTTGGGAATTGAACTCATGACCTCCCATCAGAGTTCCAACATCTATGACTTTGTGTTTAGGTTAAGAAAGTCCAAATGTTCTGTTTAAATGAAATAAATTGTGTTCCTTTGTGGGCAAATTCTTGCTCTGAGGCTTCACATAAAGCCGAGGTTTCGTTGGACCTTTGCACTCCTGTGCAGAACTTTACACTACTGTGCATTCCTCTGCCCTTGCAGCAAAAATAGCCTCTCTTAAAACTCTGAGCATACGCCAGGCGGTGGGATAACTGCCATAAATCTGCTTCGAGTAATTAATATTTCATATCTCAGTGCTGCAGCTGAGCCATTAAACATCTTTCTCTCCATCGGCTTCACTCACTTTTCCCGTCGCTGCTGTTTGAAGTGGAGTGAAACCGAGGCTGTATCACAGTGCGAAGAGGAGATGGACATATCGGGGCCAACTTTGTTCTGCCAACCAGGGTCGAGAGCTTGATCATCTCGGTAAAAGGCTAGTAGGCCTGGCACAAAGCAGCGCCTTGCCTATTACACTCCGTTTAAAGGAAATTCAGGAACAGATTAGTTCAGTAACTGGACAAGATTTTCATTTAATTAGTGTTGACAGAAGATCGATGTGAGTGGACAGACGCTGGTCAGTGGACGGGGGAAAGAATGAGGGAACGAGGGTTCAGGGAGAGTCAGAGTGTGGGGCGTCCTTGAGAACACACACACACACACACACACACACACACACACACACACACACACACACACACACACACACTCACACAGCCTTAAGTAATGGCTCATGAAATTCTTTCTTAAACCATGAATAGAAATTCATTTGCAGTGGGAATATGGCCATGAAAAATAAGAAATGGCATGGATTATTAAAAACCTTCAACATGAATATCTTCAAAGCGTTTGTGAAAATGTTGAAAAAAATCTTTATATTGTTACAACAGCATTTTTATTATATTATGTTATTTGGTCCAACTGGCTTTTCACTCTTCATCCTTTTAATATCTGCTCTCACATCGTCTAATCTAACACATCTTACTAATCATATCCACTTCCTGCTTCACCATCTCCATCATCCAAACCCCCCCCCCCTCTCTCTCTCTCTCTCTCTCTCTCTCTCTCTCTCTCATTTTCCTCATTTATCATCTGCTCAAAATTTTCCCTCCACCTTCTCATCACTCTCATCATTTATCACTATCATACAGCACATCCCTCCCAAATCGTTCCCTCTGCCTGGAAAACCCATACAAGTCCTCTTCTCCTTCCTTACTGTCCAACTAAACCTCACACTGCCGGTCTTCTCCTTCAGTTCCCATCAGTCTTCATTCTCTTCCTCTTCTTCTTCACCTCCAAATCCATCCTATAGACCACCATCCAATGCTGTGTAGCTACACCACCCCCTGACACCACCTTACAGTCTCCAATCTCTTTCAGATTTCATCTCCGGCACAGAATATACTCCACCTGTGTGCACCTTCCTCTACACTAATACATCATCCTCTACACCTCCTGCTCCTTCTTCTTATAATACATGTTCACCACAGTTTTCTCCACCATTTTACAAGGTTTACCACCATCTGCCCTTCTGCATTCCTCTCCTTAACTCCAGACCTTCTCATCAACTCCTCATCACCTCATCACCTCTGTTCCCTTCACCATCATCAGCATCACCAATCTTTTGTGTGTGTGTGTGTGTGTGTGTGTGTTTTGTGGTTTATGTGTAGTAATCTAAAACAGATGGCAATATAAAACTTCTTCCCTTCCCTGCAGTCCTTGAGATCCACAGCCACACACTCCTCCTATGTATGACATCACTTATTGCTTTGGCTGTGTTTATTTTGTTTTTGTGCATTATACTGTTAACTCTGTGATGAACAGTTGCAGAATAGAATAGTCTTTATTTGTCACAAAAACATTACATTACGGAAATTATTTCTTTGTATATCCCAGATTGTTGTTGGTAGTTGGGGTCAGAGCAAAGGGTCAGCCATGATACAGCGCCCCCTGGAGCACAGAGGCTTAAGGGTATTGCTCAAGGACCCAAGGCTGGCAGCCCTGAAATGATTGTTCACTTTCTTCAGCCTTTTGAAACCATTTTTCAATTTATCCCAGTAAGGTTGGAGCTCCAGAGCAGGAGATCTTTCACAACTTCCAAACCATTTAAAGCAGATCTTCATGGAACTGGATTTGTGGCACAGGAGCATCATCATGTTTTAACAGGTTTATGTCTCATAGTTTAAGCAAAGGGAAAATTTCATGCTCCTGCATTCAAACACGTCCTGTGATTGCACACCTACAATTTTGTCTAACAAGAACAAAGATTGTTTTTCCAATTCTTTTTATTTCTATAATGTCTTACTTATAGATTCTTTATTAATCAAAGGAAGATTCAGGAAGGGACTCAGGATTGTGTGTGTGTGTGTGTGTGTGTGTGTGTGTGTGTGTGTGTGTGTTTGTGTTGTGTAGCAGGAGTCTAGCAACAGCAAATGAAAACCATTTTGTAGAGAACAACAATTCTTAAAATATGAAAAGATGTAGGAAATGTCAAACTGAAACAGTATCCCTGAGGTCCCTGACACCATTTATCATCCATATACAACATCATCCTGACATCTTTACCTCAGGGCTTTAAGCGCAGTTTACACCTCCGGATACTGTCGGTCGCATGTGGTGTTTAAATGGAGTGGAATTTCTGAACACTTTCTCTGTATGCTAAAAAAGTTTGCTTGCATTTCAGAATTCTTTGCCCCAATTACACAATTGTTGTACAGGATCGCGGGTCTCTCGGGGCGTGTTGGAGGTGAAGCGTGTTTGTGTTGCATATGAGATGAAGAAGGCAGATTGGGCCTCAGGGTTAAACCTCTGGGAAATGTGCACAGCTTTATTAGGCGAAGAGAAACTTGGTGTAGAAAATAAACAACAACCAGCAGTGACTAGACAAAACTGAAAAAAAGCTTTTTTGTTGCCCCATGTAGATTATTAATGAACACAGAGTTGTGTGTGTGTGTGTGAATGTGGAAGTGGTTAAGGAGCAGGGTTTTCTGGTTTAAATGCAAATTGATTGGTTACTCGATGTAGCGTGGGGAAGATTAGTGGTTAAGTGTCCGGTTTACTGAATGGAAGGTTGGAGGTTCAAGTCTCAGTATCACCAAGCTGCTACACTCGGGGCCCCTCTGTGCTCCAAGAGCACTGTATAAGGTGGTATCAAAACGTTTGGAGACTGATTATGTTTTATCATGAACAACAAGTTAAAACAAATATGAATTTCTGTGTGAAACTGGGGAAATCTGCTGCAGAGACATTTTACACAACATTCAATGAAGCTGTGATGAGCCATTCGAGATGTCGCTTCAACAGCGCTGGAAGTTATGCCAAGAAGACCCCAAAAAATGTCGATAGTGTTCATCAATTTGTGCATCGAAGAACAATATAAACAATCTCACTGAGTCTGCTCGCTAGATATTGCCATCTTACCATTTTGACACTGAGACTTCCTTAAACGTGGGACAATTTTAAAGGTGAATGTCTGTAAATGTAGAAAATGTAATACTCTGATCACAGATCCTACTATAAGTGAAGGACTGGTGTCTTGAAACCTGACCACGATTCATAATAACATCATTCGCCTTGGCTGTAAATAGGAACTCAGACTCGTACCGTTATCGTAATTAGTGTTACAAAGGATACTCAAAGTAATTAAAGTCATTATTATCAGACTGACCTTCAGACAAGGTAGATGTGAGATGATTGTGTTCTGAGGAAGACCGACTGTCTCTGAAAAAATCTTTTTCTTTACGACTTTTTTTTTGACTTGAAACAAAAACATCTCTGAGCAATGTGTCTGTCTGTCAAAACAATCCTGTCCATCAAACGGCGCTTAGTGCGCGTGTATGTGTGTGTGTGTGTGTGTGTGTTTGTGTGTGTTTGTGTTTGTGTTTGGACAAATGTGTGTGTTTCAAAACATTTTGAAAAATAACATGATTGGACCGGTTTTTGGAAAAAAAAACTGTCATATTTAATTGAAGAGAAACTGGGAAAGTAGAAAGAAGAAGAATGTGTGCATTATTTTGCATTATTTAAAGTCATAGCATTCAGGCTTATTTACATTCTGCTCATTTTCGTTTTAGAGCAATAAAAACCTCACGGAGGCAGGATGAATATTTCATCAAACAAATGACGTGCGGTGACTCTTATCTGCAGATTTGCGCACAGATTTCAAATTGCCCTTGTGTGTGTGTATGTGTGTGTGTGTGTGTGTGTGTGTGTGTGTGTGTGTGTGTGTGTGTGTGTGTGTGTGTGTGTGTGTGTGTGTGTGTGATTGAAAAGTCTACTTAAAAAGCACATTTTTCAAATGAATGGCGCTGGTTTTGTGGCAGTGCCAAGCCTAATGAAAATGACAGTCAGAGGAAGCTTGTCAGCTTAATGGAGGTTCTGAATCTTGCTGATAAGAAACTAAAATGCTAATTATACTTGAAGCTAACAGTGACTTCAGTTACACTTACATATTCTGAGAATAGTATTTTTTCAACACACAGATTTACTATACAGATTGATGCACACTATGGGAAAAAGTTGTGCAAGATTGGTATTTTATATCACTTATAATAAGCTCCACTTTTCTGTGAAGATGTTCCACTATATTTTGTTGAGATCCTTTCAGCCAATGGGGTGTTTGTAAATTCAGGGATGCTTTCCAATTTATCCCAATCATGTTCAGTTGATATTCCACTCCAAACCTGGAAAACAGATCTTTATGAACTTGGTTTTCTGCACAGGGATTCTGTTGTGCTTTTCATGTAAAGGGAAAACTTTATGTAAAGGGAATCCAAAGACTTCCTGTACAATTGTGTACCTGCACAGACTGTGGGCACAGTCAAGAAAAGTCATTCTACATAGTATATTAGATTTAAATAATAATTATAAAGTCCACTGATTACATCGGATCTGTGATTTCTACTTAACAAACTTTCACGAAAAGTCCTCTAGTTTTCCTTAAGTTTTTATAATTCATCAACAATGGCTGTCAAAAATGGTAAAATATTTATCAGACCAATTAAGCATTACTGGATAATTGTATAAATGAATGATCTACTAGCTTCTGAATGAAAAACCACTGAAGAACACCAGTTCTGTACACAAAAGTGAAAAAAGTAAGTAGTTGAGTTAAAGAAGAAATACACTCTTTAAAATATGGTAAGTTGAAAGGTTTTTGCCTTGAAATGTACTTAAGTACTATGTAATATATGTAACTAGTAACTAATGTAATATGATTTGTTAAATCTTTAATGTTTCTCTTAATCAACTCAGTGATATATATTACAATTTATAATTATCATGATCCCAAACTCATGTATAAATAAGTAATCATGTATAAAATTTGGTATAAATAAGGGCATGGATGTTGTGGAGTCGGGAGTTTCATCATGTATTCCTCTCTAAATTTTCAGCTTGATATTGATCTGTATGTTGGTGATTTGGTGATTGACCAGTTTTTGTCCACTCATAAATTAAAGCATCAACTGATTTGGCTAAATGTATTTGAGTAAAATATAAAATATTTGTTGTGCAGTCCAAACTTCATGAAAAATTTTTAAAAATATTTAAAAATATTTTAAAGAGTGTATTTCTTCTTTAACTCAACTTCTTACTTTTTTCACTTTTGTGTACAGAACTGGTGTTCTTCAGTGGTTTTTCATTCAGAAGCTAGTAGATCATTCATTTATACAATTATCCAGTAACTACTTAAGTACATGAAGAAATGACATTTACTACATTTCTGTCCACCAGTGAAGAACAGAGAACTCATTATCATCATCAAGAAAATGGTTTAAGGTGACTTTTAATTTATGACATTATTATCTTGTGTCTATTTAAGACTGTGTCCATCAAGAGATGATTAATTGATATTAACAAGTTCAAAAAGTTCCTCGCACCATTACATCACCTCCACCAGCCTTGGGTTCATGAGATGATCCGAGATCCTTACATTTGTATTTCACAGAAGAAATTGAGATCTGTCAGATCAGGCTATGATTTTTTCATTTCAGTTTTTTTTTTTTTTTAATATGGCCCTTGGCAAGTTCAGCATTCTGCTCTTGGCTGTTTTCCTTATCTCCTATGGAGCTGGCTGGACACCATATTATACAATTAATTCCTCTAAACTAAACTTGTACTGAAGCTTCAGTTTCTCCTGCAATAAAAGGGAAAAGAAGATTATGATTAGTTCTAGTGGGGAAGGATGTCTGGTTATCTGTAGGTGAGATACCCATGAAAACCGAACAGATAAGAACCTTCAGGCTGTTGGGAAACCACAGAGCGGAGGTGTAGGCAAACATCCTGGTGGTGTGCTGCTGAGCATGCTGGGTGAGCACACTGGGAAAACTCTTGCTGAGGCACAATAAATACAACACAAGCGCTTTAGGGAAAATGAATACTTTATGATGGTATGGGAGAGTAGAGACAAATTATGTAGTGTGTAAGATCATTGTTACAGAGTTGTTTAGTCCTGAGAGGAAAAGTGGAAGGTTAAAATATTAAACAGGATCAAATGAATGTTGGTTTCCAATCCATGTGTGTTCTCCCAGTGTCCTTTTGGGATTGCAGAATATTGATGTTGAAATGCAGAATATTATGCATAATGTTGAATCGAATGGAAATCGCACTGTTAAAAGTATTGCATCACATCTGCAGCTGCTTTATGTGTATCTTTAATAGAATATTTGTGAAATTGTTTCTTCGCATATCCCAGTTTGTTTGGAAGTTGGGGTCAAAGTGCAGGGTCAGCCATGATACAGCGCCCCCTAAAGCACAGAGGGTTAAGGATCTTGCTCAGTAATCTTCAGATCAGTAGTCCAGAGCAGTAACTGCTGAGCGACACAGTTACCAGAAGTGTACTCTGGATTTCACATCAGTATATTACACATTTAAACCAATTGGAATATGAGAATACATACCGGACTCATGGACTAAAAGAAGGTCATCAATCCGCCAATGCTAGAAATATGAGAAGTCAGCGCGCCAGCTTAACACCCGAGCCAGAAAATCTTCTAAAACAGACCATCATTTCAATTATTTTTTCTCAGGCCCATCATGTTGTCAACTAGGAGAGATTTCAGCACTTGGAGAAACAAACTGCATGATGGGAAATCAATTCCTGTGACAAGCAAGGTTTCATACCTGTGCTGAGGCTATGAGTCACGATGTCTAAACTCACATAGAGAAAGAAAGCGTCGTAGACTCATGACAAAAGCAGGTTAGATGTCATTTTCCTCAGTGTAATTACACCAGCGTCGAAGTGCAGCACAGCCGAATAAACCTAAAAAAGGTTTTCTGGAGATTTCGAGTGGACAAATTAACATATTGGAATAAAATCACACAGAAATGAATATTTTTTCCTGACAGAGGAAATGCAAGTATTAGTTCGGTTATGTAAACCTCGCTACAGTGCACAGAGCTGTAGTAATTAGCACCTGCTGAAGTGTAGCAGAGAATAACAGCACTCAAACGAAATAAATACGGAAACTGAATTTCTCCGAAATTGAGCTACACAGATCATTTTAACATTGGTGGGAAAATCACGGCCAGCAAAGTTTTACTATATTATATCTAATCAATATATAATAAATTATTAACAATACTCTAATCTCTACATTTCAGTGTGTTTCACTCTATAGCGCTGGCATTGTGTAAATCTACGAGGGTTATGTCCGTAACCCTTGCAATTTTGTAGATACTCTGTCCCAGTCGTCCAACCATCACCTCACTGCTAATAACGTTATTAATGTTATAATATTCAATGTATTCAGAGGTCATGGTGTAGAACCTGGGTCGGGTAGAACATGGTTCTGCCCCCTTTAATTGTAGCTTGCATTTATGTTTATTATCGAGATTATCATTCAGCTCAATAATAATAAATTATAAATGTGGAGCGATTCACACTCGGATGCATCGGAATGAAACGTCCTCAGACTCGGAGAGGAATTATGTGTCAGGACAGAACAAAGCAGCGTTCATTATCCTAAGCGTCTGGCGCATCATCAGCCGAGTGAGACGCGGATCATCGCCGTGTGTTTATCTATTAAAACAGGCCTCATAATTCACTGCATCTCACCTCTGCTGGATGTCATCCAGTCAACATTATCCATCAGAGCATCCACCCGCTGAGAGAGTACAAATAATTGCATGTGACAAGCACAGACACACACACACACACACACACACACACACACACACATATGCATACAGTGCACACTATTATTTGTATTCTCTCGTGGGTAAATTTCCCCGACCTCTCGTAAACTCTATCAATAAAAAAGTGATCACTAATGATTAAGCTATTCCAGAGGTCTCTGACGCTCGCCTATAATGCCAAAAATCGCTCGCCTGGTTCCACCTTTTCTCAGGGTAAGAGGAACCCCGACCATTCAATCAGCAGCATTAAACCGCTGAGCCACACCCCTCCCACAATTACTAGGCAGGGATTGGTCAGTATTTACATTTACATTTACATTTGCGGCATTTGGCAGACGCCCTTATCCAGAGCGACTTACAACTGAGCAATTGAGGGTTAAGGGCCTTGCTCAAGGGCCCACTAGTGATGGCATAGCTTGATTTTTGGTGGTTTACCACTAAGTACCACCTCCCTGGGGTTTGACCTTTTTTTACCCCTTTTTCACAATTCTGTATTTACTTCTCACAGTTTTTATCTTCTGTTTTTTGTCTGACTTCATTTCTTTCCCTTTTTTCACAATTCTGATCAACTATTCAAAAAACGATTAACTATTTATCAAATCTATTTAATTCAATGAAATTTTATTTGTAGAGCGCTTTTTACAATTTTTCATCGTCTCAAAGCAGCTTTACATAATACTTATGTATGAAAAATGAAAATCAGTTTGGCCCTAATTGTTTCTTTTTATGTAGACTTTTTTATTATTATGATAATGGGGTTTGAAACTTAGACTTTATGATCAGTAAAAACTGAGCAACAAACAGCAGATGAGCTATTCGACATTTTCAGGCTGCAGTTCCTTCAGAAAGAACACTTCTGGCCAGACTTCGCTTTAGACACTTGTTATCAGAAAACATGCTCTCACTCTGTGTTTTGTATGTGATTGTGCATGAAGCTTCACAAGGTTGGTCAGGTCATGAGACTTTTCAGTGAATGTGATTGGATCAGTGCTGTAAACATGAAATCTCATCATCTAGTACGTCTTCCATGTGTGTGATGGAAGAGGTGGAATTCAGAAAAAGCAGCAAGCCATCAAACCAACTTCAGGTTTCAAAAGCAAATACAATCCATAAGTGTGTACTATCTAATCATGATTTTCCCTCGATGGATTTGAACTCATAACCTGAGACTCGCTCTCATCGGATTTGCTAGTGCTCTTTTCTAAGATTACAAACCTATGTTTTATAATCCATCCCCACTTGACTGATGATCCGAAGCCTGGCAGCTTTGTGTGATTTGTGATGTTGTCCTCATGTTGCCACCTCGGTCTTAAATCACTGGCGTAAATCCCAAGCAAAAGGGCAAACAGTAGGAGTCGTAGTGCAATCATTATTAGAGCAAAGCGGTGCAGATTAACTGTCTAAACTCTGTACAAGTGTCGACGTGACCATGACTGTCTGAGGTGTGAAGGAGAACATTCCTGAGAGTTCCCAGTTTATCATAAGATACGAGCGGTTCAGCTGTTATCTCTGCCTTAGTTATGACCCGGTTTTGCAACTGAGACCCTGAAGCTATCATGAATTTTATTGTACGCGCATGCTAATAGCTGCAGGATTCATTGGATCCCTAGTGGGGAACCCAGAGACAATGGTGATGAAATGCTTAGAGACACTTTCCTAGCATTTTAAAGACATGATGCTTTTGTTCCATATTCATGATGTCTCCAACTTTCCAAAATAATAAAAGTATTTGGACACCTAATTTATTAGTTCTTTCCCAGGAGTATATCATTTTAATGACCTCTTCCGGGCTCCATGAATTCCATGGGTTGGATTTGGTGGAAGATCTCCTGCTATAGGGGTCCAACCCTACTGAACACATTTGGGATGAATGAGACACCCGACAGTTCCAGCCATGCTGTCTGTATGTGGTTCCTTTTCAAACTGTTCCCACAAACTTGGATGCACCCAATTGTAAAGAGAGTCTTTGGATGAACAAAGAGATCTAAACCTCTTCCAGAATGACAATGCACCTGTGCACAAATCCAGTTCCATGAAGATATGGAGTGCAAGATCTCCTGTTATAGAGCTCTGAGCTCAATCTTATTCTAATGAGTGGGAACACCCATTTGCTAACACCTTCTTCTCTAAACACAAATATCCTGGCAAAAACGGAATGGAAATGTTTATGCTGAAACACAAACCTGATATACAAAATTTCTATATTTGTATGAAACCAATCCAACAAAGCAGCTGCCAGATGGAAAGACGTACCCAAATGTAACCCGGAATGTGACGGTGTTAGCCATGAGAACTTTGACGGTGTCGTGTGAGGAGCATGAAGAGAGCAGAAGTTAATACTGAGAGATTCCTCATCTGCATGCATACAATCAAACCACACTGAACTGAAGTGGATGGAAAAGCAATTAATCAGCCTGCAGAGAGACGACGTAGAGCAGTGTGTGTGTGTGTGTGTGTGTGTGTGTGTGTGTGTGTGTGTGTGTGTGTATGTGTGTGTGTGTGTGTGTGTGTGTTTGGTGTGTGTGTGTGTGTGTGTGTGTCTGTGGGTTAGCAAAGTATGTGTGTGTGTGTGTGTGTGTGTGTGTGTGTGTGTGTGTGTGTGTGTTGGTGTATGTGTTTTTGTCTGTGCGTGTGCGTGCGTGCATGCGTGTGTTTGTGTGTGTGTGTGTGTGTGTGTGTGTGTGTGTGTGTCCGTGTGTGTGGGTTAGGATTGTGAACAAAGTTTTTGCTCAGTGCATCAGCGAGCATCTTCAATAAAGTCCCCTCCTCAAAACAGTTCTTTCCTGAACACCCACACACACACACACACACACCTTGTATATACACCCACACAATACAAAATGATGGACGATGATGACTAAAATCATCTGGAAGCATCTGGAGCTGAAGGCGGAATCCTGACGCTTTCTTCATGTACGAAGTCGATCACGCCGGCGCATTTTGTGACCAGGCGTTCACGGGCTTTTAAAACACACACTCTCATTAAAAGCTCTCATTTAGGACACCAGAAGGCGAAGAAACCAGTTTTCTGCTTAATGCATCGTCTCAAATGGCTTTTAACGCACAATTCTGGCATTTAAATGTGAATAATGAGAACAAACATTACTCCTGTTAAAACATCTTTTGTCCTTAAACTAACACACACACACACACACACATGTACACACTCAAACACACACACACACACACACACACACTCACACTCACACACACACACACACACACATGTACACACTCACACACACACACACACACACACACACACACACACACACACACGTACACACACACACACACACACGTACACACTCACGCACATGCACACACTCAACACACACACATGCACACACACACACACACACACACAACACACACATGAACACACACTCACACACACATGTACACACACATCACACACACACACACACACTACACATGCACACACACGTTACGTTGACAGCAAACCAGACTTTCTCACTGACGGCAGTAACTGACTTTATAAAACACACCTGCAGCAGAAAGAAATCTCCCCCAAAACCTTCCCAGATGTGCAGAGTTTATTATAAGAGCAAACGGCGACTAAATGTGGTCATTTTATTGATTGGAATGATTAATCTCAATTTAATTGTCCGTTTGTATCTGTTCTATCGTTTAACTCAACATAGAGCAGGAATATATTTGTATAAAAAATATTCTTTTTGTAAAATATTCTTGTAAATGTTTTAAAGTAATCACTGTGTTTTAAATTATGTCATTCGTCAAGTTTAGATGCTCCTTGTACAAAATCAAATAAAAATAAATGATCGCTGCTAAAAAATCCGTGGAAGTGCTGAAAATAACGAATGCATCATTATTATGCAGTCTTTTAGATGCAATAGGGTTACAATCAACTCCCACCCATCGACCCCCCCTCCCACCTCATCCCCTCATGCAGCCAACACAGCCTACCCAACGCCCCCCATAATCCCCCCTCCCCTCCCCCACACAGCCCACCCATCACCCCCCATAATCCCCCCTCCACCACACAGCCCACCCATCACCCCCCCATAATCTTCCCCCCCCCCTCCCCCCCCCACTTCTTTTATGATGAATAAAGCTGTGGGGATTTCTGAGGGGCTCATTAAGGTGTAATCTGGTAGGAAAATGAGGCGTTATGTTAATAAGACGACGTGCTTCATTTCATTACTTAATTCATCTGCTTTATACGAACACACGGAGGAAACATTTCACTCTCGTTATCGGATTCTCGCCTTTCTGAAATTACACAACATTTCACTGTTGATCTTTTATATGAAACACAGAATTTTTCTGTTCCTGATCAGCATCTACACAACATTTCAAAAGTACAAAATATAAGCATAAATAGAATATAAGAAAGAAAGAAAGAAAGAAGGGAGAAAAAAATGCAAGACAAAAAAAAGAAAGAAGAAAGAGGGAAACAAAAAAGACAGATAAAAAGTAAAAAGACAACAAGAAGAAAGAACATTGAAAGAATGAAAGAAAGAAAGAAGATAATAAATCACAATAAATTGGGTCAACACTGCCGCCTTCTTTGTTAAGGATTATTATGAGTACATGTTTCTATATGTACGTCTATACATCTATGCGTCTATACGCAGTGTTCTGTTCAGTGACACTAATATTGTACATTTAGAAATAATACCAATATATTGTATTACTTACGGTATTACCACTTATTAACAAATCATTACAGGGCAGTTACATGTCAGTGTTTAAGCCTCTGGTTTACTGATTGGATGGACGGTGGCTCAAGACAAGCAGCCACTCTTGTGGCCCCTGAGTAAGGCCCTCTGTGCTCCAGCTAATCCTGTTCTCTGCACATTCCTACATTTGCTGATAAATGAGATGAAATAATTTTTTTGTGTAATGTGAGTATTTTACATTTTTCTGTCTCTTATCCACAGCAACTTCCTATTATCTCATTTACACAACTGAAAAGTTAAGGGCCTTGCATAAGGGCCTTGCATAAGGGCCAAGCAGCGGCAGCTTAGTGGTGCCATAATGTGAACTCACAACCTTCTAAACAGAAGTCCAACATCTTAACCCCTAAGCTCCCACCTCGCCATACATTTATATTTTTGTATAACAAAGAGCAATGAAATGCTGTGTTATGTCGGGTTGTATTTTGGGTTTATATGAACACAACTTTTCCTTCATGTTGAAGGGGAACACCAAGATGATTCTCCTGCATGACGGCGAGTAATAAACACTCTGTCATACACACCAGGTTACGTGAGTTCACACTGAACATGCAGACTAGCCTTAATAGTAACCCTAATCAGATTAATGCACCGTGTTCTGTCTGAGCAATCTGATGAAGTAGGTTTGCGTCAGGGCGTCTGTGTGTGCGTGTGTGTGTGTGTGTGTGTTGTGTGTGTGTGTGTGTGTGTGTGTGTGAGAAACAGAAAGAAAGCCTCTAGGTATTGATATTCCAGACAGTGCCTCAGCTACAGTGCTGAAATCTCCTCGAGCTCGCAGTATAAATTACAGCCCAATAATATTGCTCTGTGGTGGGGCGGGGAGTGGGGGGGGGGTGGTTGGGGTCGGTGGTTGGGGGGGGGGGGGTCGCATCAAGCACACGCTGGCTCGAACATTGATCTTATGAACTGCTGAGACACAGGCAGCGCGCTTAAGAACTGAGACGTATTTCTTCTGGTGTGTTCGGGAAACGCAGCACTTACAGAGATCGATGCGCTTACACCACATGACTCCCGTACAGACCATGTGACAGAGTAACGAACAAGAACAACAGGAATATTAATCTACTGTCTGTCCGTTCACACACACTTTACAGGCGACGCCTGACCTTTCCTGGCATATGCAGTTCTCCCCGAAATCTGTTAAAACCCAGGAACAGAAAAATGCTGTGGGTTCTGTACATTTTCCCAAATGACGATTCCCAAAGCAGGCAGTGCTGCAGCAGCTCAGGATGATCTTGATGGTTCCTCTGTAGAAGGTGTAGAAGGATGTGTGGTGGAACCTGTTATGAAGCCATTGTTTTGATGGACCAGGAGAGGTGAACACCATTTGATGTTCTCTACGATCTCCACAGAGGAAGATGTGACAGGTTTTTGGCTTTACACCAGTCTGTTCATTTCTCCACCTCCGTCTGTTTGCTCACTCCTATAAGCCTCCGTTTTCATACGGGTCAGGCATCTTCTGCGATTTGCACTGGATCTCCATAACGTCAATCTGGATCTTCACCTTCTGGAAGAGGGTAAAGGAAGCAGTGGAAGTGTGTGTGGAAGTGAGATCTTGTCATTAATTGTGTGAAAGGTGTGAAAGACAGATATATAGATTTGTGGTTCAGAGCCCATTTTCATGTTTGGACCTGTTTTGTTTGTTTGTTTACTCCCTGGGTTTGACCTCGCTTCCTATTTGCATTGTCAGACTATTTGTTGCCTCTCTGCAGATTCTCAGCCTCCACATTCTGTCTCACAACATCTCTGATATTTAGACTAGAGGCTAGAAAAGACGACTGACTGGGAGGAAAAAGCGACAAACAAAGGCGAACCCATAAACACGTTCAGACGCCTAAATTTATACACGATAAACCTGCGGCGCGTTCGCCAGATTTTTCTGTGCGACAAATGACACAAACCGACGGAAAAATTTGCAAAGGTGGATTCCATCAGACTTCCAGTGTCAGCATGACAACTTTATTCAAGATGGAATAAAGTTATGATGTGTTACACACACACACACACACACACACACACACAACACACACACAAACACACACACAAACACACACACAAACACACACATACACGCACACACAAACACACAACACACAAAACACACACACACGTACACACACACACACACACAACACGTACACAACACACACAACACAGGACACACAACATACACAACACACAACACACACAAACACACACACACAAACACACACACACAAACATTCGCACACACACTCACACATTCACACACACACACACGCTGAAATCTCATATCTGTTTGGTAAGAAGGTGACTTTTTTTGGAAGGAATAACTCGGTGGTTAAACTTTTGGGATACTTGTGGGAAGGTTGTGGACTCAAGTCTCAATATGACCTTTTTGGCACTTGAGAAAGGCCCCTAAGCTGCTGTGTTCCAATAACACTGTATGCTGTTCCTTACACTCTGCTCCAAGCTTCCTAACGTTACCGGGGTTTGCCGAGATTTTCACTCTGCAGTACATGTGAGAAAAAATCCCTCTCTCCTTTTCTCCGTGTTTCTTTTTTCTTGTTTTGTACAGCTGATCATTTCAGACTTATATGAACACTCTGCTGTTTATGAGTTTTGGTTTCTTTACAGATGTGCCAGCATTACACATCTGGAATTGACTCTGAAGGTCTGTTTCAAACGCAGCACAATGTTGGGAATAAGTCACACTTATCGCTTTGAGATTTGACTCGTATATCAAAGGTTCTTATGCCTCGTCTGTTCGCCGTCGCTCCGTTCTGCTGCGTCTCTCAGGAGTAAATGATTGCCTCCGAAATCCCACCGAGATAAAAAAAAAATCCACCCTTTAATATTTCAGTACTTTGCATTCAGATTTCATGATTTCAGCTGTTCCCACCCACATGCTTTTCGTCAGAGAGAATCCTGCGCTGCCCAGGAGCGAGTTTATTAGACAATTACTGCAGCAAAGACAAAGATCAAAGCTGCAGCAGAACGGAGAAACTTCTCTCCAGAGTCGGTGTGGAAGCCCAGTGTGAAACTCTCGCCTGAAAGGCCGCATGACTCTGAGAGCTGGAGATCGTAGAAGCCACTTCACTCCTCATCTACATGATGATACAAACCGAGAGCCTTCAGTGTGTTTATCATCTCTAAATATGCTGTAATCCAATTTATTTACTATTTCCTATTATAAGTTTACGATAAACCAAATATATATTTTTTTCATTTTATTGGCAAATTAGATCATGCTGTAAATAATTGCAAATGAAATTTATTTGGTTAATTTTAATGCCATAATTGAAAATACTGGATATGATTGATTATATTTAATACATTCCCAGAGCAGAAGGTTCTCAGTGGGAAGAAGGAAGTTTTGTTGCCCCTGAACGCGGCCCTTAAACCCGTAACTGCTTAAATGCATGAATGAGATAAATGTAAGTTACTGTGAATAACGGCGTCTGCCAAATATAAATGTAAACACTCTCAACCCTCTTATGCATACATGAGTGTGAGTGCTTTTAATACTCAGCAACATTCAAAGTTACGTAAAACTTTCCAGTGACTTTGATTCGTGACTCGCTATAAAGAGTCTCTTCATAAAATAAAAAAAAACCTTATTGCAACTGCAACATCATAATGCCAGATCCTTGAGAGTTCTTTCATTCCATCTGCATTTTCATTCCAGGGAGTTTTTCCTTGACACTATTTCATGAATCTAAATTGTATTTTTGTATGTCATCTGTTTATTTCTGTCAAGTTGTTTTGGAACAATATTTTAAGAAGTGAAATAAAATGAAGAAGTATAAAATAAAGTGCAGCGGTTTCACTCGGATGATATTGTGAGGAGATGTTTTACATCTTTGTAATCATGCAAAAATACAATTTAATAATGTAATATACAACTTTTACAACAATTTAATTTAATTAAATCAGTCAATGAGCAGTGTTGAAAAAAGAATGTAAATATATTTAAAATGCAGCGACTTAAAATATTTTTAAATAGTAGTGCAGTTAAAATAAAATTCTGCCCAAATACACGAAAAAGCCACTTAAGTACAGTAACAACTTATATTTACTTTCTTACAGTCCAATCCACTGTACAGTTCACTCACATGATCGTCTTTTTTACTTGTTCATCATCATTTTCACACTTTCACAGTTCTGTGAGAACAAACACTTTGACTCTGTTGACTCTGAACAAACAAATATACAAAATCAAAAGTATATACTGTAAATAACATAATATAGAGTTAAATGCCTGGAATAAATGCATGGAAATGTAGTGCTGTTTTTGGACCATACTCAACAACAGGTTGAAGAGAAAAAGATGACTTAATGTAACCGTAGCATTTATTTGTGTTACATTTGAAATAATAAATAAATAAATATTAATATAACGGAAGGGGCATGGTGGTTTAGTGGTTAGCACGTTCACCTCACACCTCCAGGGTCCGGGTTCGATTCCCGTCTCGGCCATGTGTGTGTGGAGTTTGTGCATGTTCTCCCAGTGCCTCAGGAGGTTTTACTCCGGGTTCTCCGGTTTCCTCCCCCGGTCCAAAACATGCACGGTAGGTTGATTGGCACCTTGGAAAATTGTCCCTAGTGTATGAATGTGTGTGTGTGTGTGTGTGTGTGTGTGTGTGTGTGTGTGTGTGTGTGTGTTGTGTGGTCCCTGCTATGGGTTGGCATTCCATCCAGGGTGTATCCTGCCTTAATGCCCATAGACGCCTGAGATAGACACAGACTCCCTGTGACCCGAGGGAAGATCGGATAAAGCGGAAGAAGATGAATGAATGAATGAATGAATGAATAATATAACGGAATTTAACAACGCATGAGGAGTAAAATATAAAATGATCTAAATTTGTTATGGAACAAAAAATAAATTCAAAATGTCATAAAGTAGTAAAAATGAGATGAAAAACACGACTTTGAGACTCAAGAATGCAATGAAATGCACGACATTCGACATGATAATCCGCGTTATAACGTCATAGCGTCCGGCACTAATGAGTTTGATGGAGCGGGAGGGAGGGATTGTTGGAGAGAGAGAGAGAGAGAGAGAGAGAGAGAGAGAGGGAGAGAGAGTGATGGACGAGAGAGAGAGAGAGAGAGAGAGTTGAGAAAGCACGCGCAGGACTAAGACACCGTTCCCGGAGCAGCCGCGATGTCTCGAGACGGGATTGCGCCGGTGCCTCGCGACTTTCACGTGCGCTCGTGAAGAATCGATTCCTGCCTCGTGTTCTTACGAGAGACACCTGTCCACCAAAGACAGACAGGCGAGCACGCGCACACACACACACACACACGCGCGCGCGCGCGCGCGACCACAGGCAAACGGGCACGGTCTCGCGCGGGGATGTGGCGACGATGGCGTGCGCGCGGCGGCTGAAAACTTTGGCGTCGACGTGCGTGATCCTCAGCGGCATGACCAACATCGCGTGTCTGCTGTATGTCGGCTGGTTCACGCACTTCACGCACGACAGCGACCCCGAGAGAAAGTTGGAGGACGATAAAGGAGACACGCTGCGCATCGTCGAGCGGCTGGAGCGCCTGGAGCGCGTGGTCCATTCCCACATCCAAGGTACACGCACCAAGCCCACGCGCACCCTTACCCGGGACTCGAACCTTGTGCACCATCAACTTCCAGATCCAATTCACACTTTATATACTGTTCACTACATCCGGATTCTTCTCCAACCTTCTCACGCAAAAGTATCGAAAGTAGATACACGAGCTGTTAAGCGTTAAGAGCCTTCAGTGGTGCGGGGATTTGATCCCATGTCCTTCTATTGCATGGTCTAAAATTCTAAGCAAGGTCTAAGCTACCAATTTCCTCAGACACTCCGTGTAGCGTTACACACTGCGTGAAGAGAGTGGAAGAATTGATCTTACAGGAATCCATCTCACTCCGAGTTCACTGCAGGTTCTCAGATACTTTTCACTTCATTTCTCACCCATTTCTGTCTCTGTCCTTCTGTTTCTCTCTTTTATCATCAAAGCATTTCCATTAAATATCTAAAAACATTTATTTAAAAAGAAAGTTATACATGATGTACGTCATTTCTGGAATCCAATAAAAACTCCTCCTTTTGCATTGCATTTCTACTTTCATTCCTCTGCGCATCACATTTTCAACAGGAGAGTTTTCTATTATATCATCACACACACACACACACACACACACACACACACACACACACACACACACACACACACACACACACACAACTGGACTCGACACTAGAGGTCGTGGTATAATGAATTTTACCTTTACCGATAATTATGTTGGATGGTATTTACTGATAACCGATTAATCAATACGTGAAAATTTGCTAAATTAAATGAATAGGAATATATAACTTATATGGATAAATATATTTATGTAAATAATAAATGATGCATTATAAATTAAATAAATATAATAAAAAAATATTTATAATTATATGATTATACATACACACACACACACACACACACACACATATATATGATATATATATATATATATATATATATATATATATATATATACACACACACATACACACACACACATATATATATATATATATATATATATATATATATATATATATATATATATATATATATATACACGGCCTCTGTGCAGCATGCAGTCTTACTCTTGTATAAATAAATAGGTGGTGTCAGTGATTTGTCTCTCATAATGACGGTGGACTATCGTAGACGCACCAGCAGCGGGCGATACCCGCAAAAACTGCTGGCGTGGATTTTTGAGCTGGCGTTTTGAGGCTGGTTCCTTTCACGGGTTCTCCCTTTGTAACCACAGACATGCTCAATCGGGATAAATTTCAGTGAGGAACGCCGTTACTATGGTTCAGCAATGATCTTTTCTATTGTCCTCCCCATAAACTCTTACACAAGTTACAGTTAGTATAGAACACATCTGCATGAAGAATCTCTACAAGTCCCACGATGGATCAGTTATCTTCTCCACTGCAGAACTCCACTGCACTCCACTGCAAAGTTCTTCATTCACCGGCTACTTTTAACATTTAACTCTTCCTCAAACTCTCAGATCTGTAGATTTCCACATTCTCCTTAGTTCTTTTAATTACATAGATACTAATGTGGAATCTACTTTCTCATGATATAATATTTTGCACTGCCATCTCTATCTCCGCTCTTGTCCAAAAACATTCATTTTTTGTTCATCTTTTTTTGTATACATTCTTTTAATTGGTTGTATTGCATTTGTTAATTGTTTTATGTGTTTAAAATGCCTGTAACCATCCAACATGTAAACATGAAAAACGTAGAGTAGACATGGAAAAATATGAAAAATGAGGTAAAAATAATCCTATGAGATTAATAAATAAATAAAATAAGATAAAAATAAGTCTTAGATGGAAATCTAAAGCACTATTTGTACATAACTCTGGATAAGCACGTCTGCTAAATACTGTAAATGTACAGTAGGGGGCTCAGAACACAACCCTGAGGAACTCCAGTGCTGAGTGTGAGGGAGGATGAGGTGCGTTTTCCCATCCATACGGCTTGTGGTCTGTCTGTCAGGAAGTTAGAGATCTTCAGCAGGGACGAGTCCCTGAACCTCTAATTTAGAGGTGTGTGTGGAGGGAACTGTGGTGTTAAACGCTGAACTTTTGTCACATAATTCCATTTTCTGTGATCCAGGTGTCATGTAGTTGTGTGGAGGAGAAGTGTGATGGCGTCTTCCATAGATCGGTTTTGGTGAACTGTAGTAGGTCCAGTGTGTCTGGTAGGGAATGCAGTGATGAAATCTCTTTTTTAAAAATAAATAAAAACAAACTGATCAGTCGTGACGGCAGGCGATGTCACTGGCGTCATCTTGAATACTTTTATTCTTTACATTTACGCTATTTATCAGATCGTGGGATTGAATCGGATGGAAATCGAGTCTCACTGCATCGTAATATAGACGAATCGTATCACTTTTCATCTGTAGCCACTTCATACTATATATATCTTTAATTGATCATATCATGAGCTATGCATTGAGATGTGAATCACATCAGCCTCAGTTCAAAGAATTATCGTGCTTTACAAAAAAAAAAAATCCTTTCCGTCCACCACAGAGCGCGTCTATGAAATTTTGTGGAGATTCTCCTCCTGAAATGTAGTAATGAAGGAATCTAAATATTTATTACTTATTTTGTAAAAAAGAAAATAAAAATCTGATCCAGGACTCATTTTTTAGCTTAATATTAATCACATCCGGCGTATTCGGAATCGACGTGTTGATTTGCATATGGAGATCATTATTCTTATTCACTCATTATTCTTATTCGCTCATTACCAAACCTGGAGCGGTGTCTTCACATACGGATAAAATAATACACATTTATCTTTTCTTCCTCTCTCTCCCTCCCTCTTTCTCTCTCTCTCTCAACTCCCTCTCTCTCTCTCTCCATCTCTCTCTCTCTCTCCCTCTCTTCTCTCTCTCCCTATCTCTGTCTCTCTCATCTCTATCTCTCTATCTCTGTCTCTCTCTGTCTATCCATCTCCTCTCCCTCTCTCTCTCTCTCTCTCCCTCTCTTTCTCTCCCTCCCTCTCTCTCTGTCTCTCTCTCTGTCTCTCTCCATCTCTCTCTCTCTCTCCCTCTCTCTCTCTCTCTCTGTCTCTCTCTCTCTCTCTCTCTCTCTCTCTCTTTCATTTTTCATGTCTTTTTTTCCAAACCTGGCCATTGTAGTGGAACAAACTCATTATCTGTTTGGCATCCAGGAGAAACTGTTTGTACTCAGACGAGGTCCGTCTTCAGGGAAATTACTTGTTTTTTTACATTAACCAAATTTATGGAATAGAAACGACACTGACCAAATCATCATTTTCTCCGAGACGTAAAACCCACTGGTATCACAAAGCAAAGTAAAAATGTAAAGAAAAATAGAGAAAAAGTAGTGAGAGAAGCGTTAACTGATTCCTTTAACAGAGAAGGTGAATTCTCAACTATGATTGGTCAAACATCAAACCACAACAAATTATAGTCTGAAATCTTTTGCAATTTTCTGAATTTAAGGGGCAGATTTATTTTCATAGAACTTTTCATAGTCTATAAAAATCTCCGGTGTAACAAATCTTCACAACATCTCCACAAAATCTCCACAAAATCTCCACAAAGCCACAAAATCTCACAAAATCTCCACAAAATCTCCACAAAAGCACAAAATCTCACAAAATCTCCACAAAATCTCCACAAAATCTTCACAAAATCTCCACAAAATCTCAGCACAAAATCTTCACAAAATCTCCACAAAATCTCCACAAAATCTCCACAAAATCTCCACAAAATCTCCACAAAATCTACAAAATCTCCACAAAATCTCCACAAAATCTCCACAAAATCTCCACAAATCTCCATCTAAAATCTCCACAAAATCTCCACAAAATCTCCACAAAATCTTCACAAAATCTCCACAAAATCAGCTCCACAAAATCTCCACAAAATCAGCACAAAATCTTCACAAAATCTCCACAAAATCTTCACAAAATCTCCACAAAATCTCCACAAAATCTACAAAATCTCCACAAAATCTACAAAATCTCCACAAAATCTCCACAAAATCTCCAAAATCAAAATCTATACAAATGTATAAAATTACTCTTATTTCTAAAGTTTCACTCTTTCATTCTTTTCTTTATTCTTTTCGTGCTGCCTTACAGCCAAAACGATGCATAATTTATGCCGAAGCTTTGGTGTTTTAATCACTGCTGCTGAATCGGATGGCAGTGAATAAGAATGTTCCCCTGCGTTTACCCCCTCGACACGTCCCAGAACCCGACGCTTTCTTTTGTTTTCAATTAAAAACCGTTGTAAATACAGTTGGGGCACGGGGAGGTGGCATAGTGGTTAGCACGTTCGCCTCACACCGCCAGGATCCGGGTTCGATTCCCGTCTCGGTCATGTGTGTGTTTTTGTGTGTGCAGTTTGCATGTTCTCCCCGTGCCTCAGGGGGTTTTTTTCTCCGGGTTCTCCGGTTTCCCCCCGGTCCAAAAACATGCATGATAGGTTGATTGGCACCTTGGAAAATTGTCCCTAGTGTATGAATGTGTGTGTGTGTGTGTGTGTGTGCCCTGCGATGGGTTGGCATTCCATCCAGGGTGTATCCTGCCTTAATGCCCATAGACGCCTGAGATAGGCACAGGCTCCCCGTGTGACCCGATGGGAAGATCGGATAAAAATGGTAAAAGCGGTAGAAGATGAATGAATGAATGAATGTAAATACAGTTGCATGCTGTTGCATCATACTGTATTGAACATGTTGCCTCTTTAAATACGGCTTCCATTGGATTATTGATCACCCTTCAAACTGTCGTCTCAGACTTCATGAATATGCCGTCGACAAAAGCATCAACTCGGGCAGTTTGTCCTTAAGCCTTTATCTTTGTTTATCATATCAGTTCTAATCTAATGATTGTGAAAGATCTTGTCTGGCTGTTCAGAGGCTTAGATCAGTTTCATGCCTAATTGTCAGCCTCCTCACATCATCATCTTCAACAGCAGCTTTTATCCTCGTCCTCCAGGTCAGACTGCGATAACGAGCCCAGCGTTAATCTCCGCCTTTTCACTGCAAAATGCATGTGATCCAGTGGCCTGCATGTTCTCCTCGTACCCTCCGAGATCTCCGGTTCTTCTCTTCCGGCTCTCATTTTTCTTCTCTACGCACCTGCGCCAGTTAATCAGCTGCGCCAAAAATATGGGCTGCCTGTTCGTACTTGTGCCAAGCGACCGTCCAGCGCTTTCATTTATTACCGAAGTATCTGCACAACTGAGCAGAACAGAACATTCTGCATATTTACAGTTTCCTGTGGAAATAAAAGCATGTAATGGATGAAATCTAGCATGTTTACATGATCACTAGCATTCAAAATATATACATACAAATAATTTTTACGTTAAAGGCACTTTAGCTATTATAGAACGGTTCATTTAAATTCCTGATTTTGATAGGCTGAAAGAGTTCAGAAATAAATATAAACATTCATACACTAGGGACAATTTTCCAACGTTCCAATCAACCTACCGTGCATGTTTTTAGACCGGGGGAAACCGGAGAACCCGGAGAAAAACCCCTGAGGCAAATAATACATTAATTTGTAGGATTAATCAGTAAGCAGCAAGTAAAATCTAACCTGCAGTAAAAAATGTTTCTGTAAAATCCAGTATTAACCCTCAATACTCCACTTCATATTTGGATCATTTTATGCATTTCAGGGACGTCTCAAACCTATTCATATATTACAATCTTTGAGTTTATAAATGTGTATTTTGATAATTCTTGTGAATAAACAGCTAATAAAACATTATAAAAGTGTTACTTGTGATTTTACCACAATGATGGTCTGGTATCTGATAAATCCTCGGTAACAAACACACACAGAACTTCATGAACTTTGTGAGGACATCGTGAGTTGTGAGGTAATGGCTTTGAGATGTAACAGTAGCACTAAAATGATCTGATCACTACAGTAGATGATGTAGTAGGTCTTTATAGCCATCTTTTTACAGTAATTAAGCCTCAGTGTTCCCTGGTGACTCCGCCCCCTACTGTTAATTACAGCAAACTAACCTTAACATTAGTATGTATCCGGGTGGGGTATGTGTGTTTGTGTGTGTGTGTGTGTGTGTGTGTTGGGGGGGGGTTGGTTGGTTTTGTACGAAAGTCATTTTTATAAACTGTAACACCACGAGCTGTAACGATCACTTTTGATTTGTTAACATTTTTTTAGTTGATTTATAAGAGCACAGAAAATAATTCATTTCAGAATATTTCCTTTTATAATTATGATTTTTTAAAAAGGTTTTACTCTCACGCTGTATCTGATTGTGCATAAAGTCTCGTCATAAGAGTGTAAATTATTATAACAGCCAGCAGGGATTAAATGTGGAATTGGAGGTTAAACAGAAAGCAGCTGTTGCACATATAGCTACTTATTGTTTAGTTTGAGAGAAAATCTCTGAATCCCGTCCAGAATCCCATCCAAGCATATACATGATGCGTTTTATGTTCCGGATTCTGCTCGAGGGATCATCATTCTCTACAATCATTATTCCTTTAACCACTCATCAGCTTCTATTGATCCAGTGTGGCATGCGATTTCCGCCCGGTTTCTGTCTTCCACCTCTTCCACACCTGTCTTTTCCTTTTAATGGAGGTCATTTATATTTCTAATTAATCTGCGTCTATCGAACTGTTTCCCGGCGAATGAAATCTCGTCCCGACCAGAAGACGCAGTGCTGATATTCATTAAGTCTACAGCGTGACTCGTCTCCGGCGGCGACGCGTCTATCTAGCTCATGTCTGATCTCCAGAGAGAAAAGATCAGTGTGTAATCAGACTGGAGGTCTAATAATTCTGTCCCATGTGACCACTGATGAAAGGGAGGGATTTGGGTTTAATCAGCACACATGATTCCATGCTTTATAGTTCAAATATGATGTAGGTTAGAGACAGCGCAGGAGAGTTTTAGTACACATGACGATTTTTGGACAACTCATATGGAGAAATGAGCAGAGATGAGCAAGTATTTTTTAGGGTTGTCAATAGTTTGTCAAAATATTTCATAACAATTAATTGCACAATTATCACAAGTTATCTCAAGATTACTCACATTTTAATGGCACATTTCACACAAATACCATAAACGAATACTTTTCATATTTCTAATACTCTAAATGTAACACGTTATAAATATATTTATTTCATTCAAAATCTCTCCCTTTAATAAAATTAATGATTCAATGTCTATTTCAAATAAGAATAAATTTTTTGTTCATTTCAATGTAAATCTTTTTAGTGTTAATAGTTAATAGTTAAATATGGTACGTGGCTCCTTTAGGAATTATGTTCTGGTTTTGGTTGTGTGTAGTGCTGTAGTGAATATGCAGTTAGTAGGTGTAAATGGGAGAATTGAGAATTGTATATATGTGTATATATATGTGTATATACTGTGTATGTGTGTATATATATATTCATTCATTCATTCATCTCTACGTTCACATTCACTCATACACTAGTTTATCCGATCTTCCATCGGGTCACGGGGAGCCTGTGCCTATCTCATCTATGGGCATTAAGGCAGGATACACCCTGGATGGATGCCAACCCATCGCAGGGCATACACACACATTGCCATATATATATATGTTTTTGATATATATATATATATGCAACCACTATATATATATATATATATATATATATATCAAAGTGAAAGTGACTAGCTCTGTTTACAATAAATATTCTAGCTACATTTTTCTCGACTAATTTCACTATAGTTCCCGTGCAGCGCTTCCAGCATTCCTGCATTTTGACTGCAGTGATTCATGAAGGTCGGTGCTCCCTGTGTCTGGCCGTGCATAATTATATAGTATTGTATTAATACAAAACATTATTTATTCAAAACTCAAAATGTTATTTATTTTTATTATTTCATAAACTAAAAAAACCCACAAAACATTTCCCTATTATCAGCTGTTACTATGGAAACATCGATGCAGTGGTGTGTGTTAATATGAATTTGTAATATTAAAGAAAACCGTATTTTAGGAGTTTGATTTCAGATGTGCCGTATGTGTTGGCACCCACGTGGCTTGAGGGAAATCGCTTTTTTGTTTGTGGGTTGTAGAAATCTGTTTACACTCGTACGCCTGATGAATATTACACATGAAGGTATTCCTCTGAAAGATAATTGTGTTTACATACACACGTTTTTCTCTTTTTTCTTGTTTCTTCTGCTTTCTCTCATTTCCAACACTGACTCCTGCATCAATCGCTATAATTACTTCTCAGCAGCAGGAGTGTGTGTAACACAGGGAACGTGTGTGTGTGTAACAGAGGCAACGTGTGTGTGTGTGTGTGTGTGTGTGTGTGTGTGTGTGTGTGTGTGTGTGTGTGTATGTGTGTGTACAGAGGGAACGTGGAACGTGTGTATGTGTGTGTGTGTGTGTAACGTGTGTGTGTGTGTGTCACCGAGTGTGTGTGTAACAGAGGGAACGTGTGTGTAACAGAGGGAACGTGTGTGTGTGTGTGTGTGTAACAGAGGGAACGTGTGTGTGTGTGTGTGTAACAGAGGGAACGTGTGTGTGTGTACGTGTGTATGTGTGTAACAGAGGGAACGTGTGTGTGTGTGTATGTGTAACAGGGGGAACGTGTGTGTGTGTGTGTGTAAAAAAACAGTGTGTATGTGTGTAACAGAGGGGACATGTGTGTGTGTGTGTGTGTAACAGAGAGAATGTGTGTGTGTGTGTGTGTGTGTGTGTGTGTGTGTGTGTGTGTGTGCGTGTGTAACAGAGGGAACGTGTGTGTGTGTGTGTGTGTGTGTGTGTGGGAACGTCGATAAGAGGCTCGTGTGGCTGACGCTGATAACCTTGTGGAGTTCCTCTTTGACTTTTGGTCATTGTTGTATCTTTAAATAAATCAAAACTGCAACAAAGCTATTATTATTAAATTAATATTGACATTATCGTTCAGCATGCAGACTGAATTGGGCAGGAATGCACGATGTCTGTCTGTCTGTCTGTCTGTCTATATTGGGACCAGAATACATTTATCTCGCTCATACATAGCTATGGGCTTAAGGGCCTTGCTCAGGGGCCCCAGGGTGGCAGCTTGGTGTGGCATTGTAAATACGTGTACGTCGGTGATGAGCTGAAAACAGTCTGTGTACGTTTTAAAGTTATATTGCTCTGAATGTAAAAGTGTTAGTAATAAATTGACACAACATCTGGCACGGCGGTAATTCCGTATATGCAGCAGTGTCGTTGTTGTTCGGCCACCTGAGACGAAAACTTGTGAAATTCTGCAGCTGGTTTAGTGGCTTCGCTTTCTCGCTGCACTCGTGACGGTTTGGCTTCGTCTCAGGTGGGTCGAGGGAGGAACATTAATTAGCATAAAAAATAAAGAGATAAACGGGATCGCAGATGGTGGCATTTTAACTCGCCGCCTCTGCATTGTCACAGCGTGGAGAGAGAAAGAGGGTGATATCTAAACACTGACACACACAAACACAAACACAAGAAGTCAAATAACTCACTTCTCTCTGAAATCTATAAACACGTCCATCCATCCAGTGTTTAAACACCTCGTCCTGCACACATAAGTCTAGGAACTTCTATCCAGGGAACTCCGAAGCTCAAGTCGGAAAAGAAAATCCCCCTCACTACAGAGCAGATTATCAGTGGACAACCAGGTCACTTCACTTCAGGTCTGTCCAGAGCTGTTTAATAATGTTCAGACCCACACAAGGACTTTCACAGAGATCTCCCTAATCCTCCTGGGCTTATTTTTGGGTTTAGTTATGAAGGTGAACAGAAGATGACAGTAGACCTACGGCAACAAAATCAGGAAAGAAGTAGGCAAAGCTACAAAACTCCACAATTAATATTAAAAGAATAATTTTCAGAGTAAAATACATTTTAAACAATCATTTTATTAAAGGGAGAGAATTTGAGTGAATTTGATATAATAATTATAACATCTGTTAGTCAGTTAGAGTATCAGAAACATAATATCTATATATCATTAAATCATTAGCAGCAGTGTAATACTGCAGAAAGGACATTACTCACAATCACACACACAGGGATAAACATTCATGTACATTTCATTGTGAAAAGTGTCTAGAAATAAACTTAAACTTGACCTGAAATCATTAGACGTTGTCCTGCGTGATCAGCCGGAGAACTTAGAATTTACATTAAAGTGTAATTCCTGCTGAGAAAAACAAAACAAGTTCATTTATTACTTTTCAGAAAGTCCATTTTGTCCACATACTTTTGACCATCGACTGGCAAGGTAGATAAAATAGATTTTATTGCTTGAAAGTGAATACAGTTTTCACTGTCTCCAAAGTCCTCTTGCTGTGTCATAAAGCACACACACACACACAGACACACACACAGACACACACACAGTGCGAATAGGAGAATAGTGTGTATATCCTCCATAATGGTCAGAAGGATTAAATATCCGTTATAGAGTATAACACATCAACACTTGATAATCATGCTATAAAGTTTCTCAGGAACTCGAATTTGAAGTCCAAATGTGAGTCTCGGCTTTTCTTCTCCTCAGTCATTCGTTCATTCCTGCTCATCTGATGTGTCATTCTGAGAATCTCATTATGTCCTGCTTCAGAATCAAAACACCTTCTACCTTCGGCCTTCTAACAAATGGTTGCCATGTTGGTGCTTTTCACCCTGGAATAAGTCTCCAAAACAACCCCAGAACATTACACTTCCACTTCCTGCGGCGGTGCGGCAGTCTGATAATATCCTGTTCTCTATCTTTAGTTCTTCTGTTAGAAACAAAGATTTGGACTCATCTGTCAGACGTCTGTCTCCTACAGTCACTGGAGATGTGTAATGAGAGACGGCGCCGCGGAGTTTGCAGTAAATGGAGCAGAATTCTACATCAGACCAATTTTAGAAACCTGTTCCTGACCTGCAAACCACAAATATCTGCTAAAAGAAACTGACCTATTTTTATATATCTTTATATATCCCATTTCCCCATTACACCCTCTTCCATTAAATACTGTGTGTGTGTGTGTGTGTGTGTGTGTGTGTGTGTGTGTGTGTATGTGTGTGTTCATCACGGGCCATGAAGTGATTATGACGGCAGGAAGTGTAGATTCTCACTATAATGACACGCTAATAAAATCTTATCCTAAAAAAGAAAAGTTTATAATAAACAGGGCTGAGAATCGCTTCAAATTCAATTCAATTCAATTCAATTCAATTCAATTTTATTTATAAAGCGCTTTTTACAATGTGTCATCGTCCCAAAGCAGCTTTACATAATACTAATGTGTGAAAAGTGAAAATCAGTTTTGGCCTAATTGTTTCTTGTTGAGAAGCCGAAGCGACGGTTGGCAAGGAGGAAAAAACTCCCTGGGAACAGGAAAGAAGAAACCTTGAGAGGAACCAGACTCAACAGAGAACCCATCCTCATTTGGGTTGTTAGTGTTGTGTGTGTGGTTGAGGTCATGTTTATTGTGTAGTGTGCGTGTTTATTGTGTATGTGGAGTGTCACAATTTGAAGCATCATCAACCGGGGGCGGAGTCACCATGAGGTTCTGACAGGAACAGAGTGCAGAGGGGGTCTGGATCACTGACAGCTCAGCAGTGGGACATGTAACTCAACGGAGATAGAGAGATAGAGAGAGAGAGAGAGAGAGAGAGAGAGAGAGAGAGAGAGAGAGAGAGAGAGGAGACGAAAGAAGGAGAGAAATGAAATGAGTGGTTAGTAAAGGTCATGGTTGCAGTATGGGAGTGTGTATATGTAGTGTCGAGTGTCTTAAAGTGCGAATGGACCTCCGGATTATTCAGGAAATTAACTATAACAGCGACACTAAAAGGAGAGATCAGAGGGAAAACACGGACATGAGATCTTCCTGATGTGTAAATAAACAGTCACTCTCACCACCACAAACCTGAGTGATTAATGAGAGTGAGGCAGACAGCAACTAAACACACCAGATCACTATAATACTCAACATCCATGTGTCCCCCAGATCTACTCCTTTATCTAAGGTAGGACTATTCACTAAAAGCTTGGTTAAATAAGAAAGTTTTCACCCTGGACTTAAACACTGAGACTGTGTCTGATTCTCCAACATTAATAGGGAGGGAGTTCCATAACTTTGGGGCTTTGTAAGGAGAAAGCTCTGCCCCCGCTGTAATTTTCCTAATACGTGGTACTGACAGACAGCCTGCATCCTTTGATCGAAGCAGGCGTGGTGGAACATAAGGCTCTAATAGTTCTGTCAGGTACTGTGGGGCGAGACCATTCAGTGCTTTATAAGTTAAAAGTAATATTTTAAATTCTATACGGAATTTCACTGGGAGCCAGTGCAGTGTGGATAGGACAGGGGTGATGTGCTCATATCTCCTAGTCCTAGTGAGCACTCTCGCTGCCGCGTTCTGAACTAACTGAAGTTTATTTATACACCGTGCTGAACATCCAGACAGTAAAGCGTTACAATAATCCAGCCTGGATGTGATAAAAGCATGGACTAGTTTTTCTGCATCATTAAATGACAATTTAATATTCCTAATCTTAGCGATATTTCTGAGATGGAAAAATGCTATCTTAGTAATATTATCTACATGAGCTTCGAATGAGAGATTGGAATCTATAATCACACCCAGATCTTTTACAGTTGTACTTGGTGTGATAGAAAGACCATCTAGAGTTAATGTTTGGTCTGATATTTCACTCCTAGCTGCATGTGGTCCGAGTACTAGAACCTCTGTTTTACCACGGATTAAGCAGGAGGAAGTTACTTAACATCCATTCTCTTATGGCTTTCACACATTGCTCCAACTTTACTTAACTGATTTTTTTCATTTGGTCGAGCTGAGACATATAACTGTGTGTCATCAGCGTAACAATGGAAACTAATATCGTATTTACGAATTAAGTTGCCCAGAGGAAGCATGTAAATAGAAAAGAGCAATGGGCCTAATACCGAGCCCTGTGGCACACCATACTGTACCTGGGAATGCTCAGAATAAATCACCATTTAAGTCTACAAACTGGTAGCGGTCAGTTAAATAAGACCTGAACCAGGCAAGGACTGTTCCCTGAATTCCTACTACCTTTTCTAATCTGTGAAGGAGAATTTTATGGTCAATGGTGTCAAAGGCTGCACTGAGGTCGAGTAATATCTGATGACAAATGTTCAAATGTTCAACTTCACTTAATGTAGGATTTTCTATCTTTGGGATCATTTTCAGCGTTTTCACACATGCGTGTCTTAACAATTCATTTATATCTGTTCACAATGTAGCTTAAACGAATCCTTTATAAGTGTTTAATTCTCTAATCGACATGCACATGGAGAAATATAAATACTTTATGCAAATGTGTATGTGTGTGTGTGTGTGTGTGTGTAAACGACATAAACGTGAAGATCATTTATGCAGTTTGGGTTTGAATGACTTGAATGAGAATTTAATTGAAAACTGGCCACCAAGAGCTTCATTATTATTATTATTATTATTATTATTATTATTAAAGATATACTTGTAATACTTCCGTACACATTTGTACTCTATTTTATCTGTTTTTATATCTGTATGTATGTTAAACTGTAAATCTGCGTCATTACTGGCTTGATATTCATTTTTAATAATACAGTATTGTAACGTAATTTCTCACAATTCATCTGTTTATATAAAATTTCATGTAAAGGACAAAATAATAAACAGATGTTTTTCTGATGTGTAGAAGAAAGATAAAATAAACCCGAGCTTTGCCTCTGTCTGCTGTGACTCACTTGTTTCAGTCACATGACGCGGCTCGCAGCGTTCCTGCTGATTCTGCAGAGCTTTAATGACTTCTCATGACCTCGGGTTCAGACGACTTCTCGGGATGACAAGTTGTCAGGACGTGTGCTGAGCGACTGACAGAATGGGATCTGGCCGTGTTACTGGACACATTCAATAAAAGGTTTCCTAAAAGCACTTTTTTTCTTTTTCCTGCAGATTCTTAAAAAGTGACTCAGAGTCAAAGTGAAAGGTGCTAATAGTAAAAGTCTGAATGTTATAAACAATAAGTCATTTATAATACCATGAAAACATCAGACAAAAGAAAATTGAGTAAACAGAAAATGTTGATGGAAACGAGAGAGCAAGTTTATAACGACTGTATGATTAATATCAGTGTGTTCAAACGAGTCGTTAAGGCGATTCAGAAGAATGAGTCATCTCAGAAAACGATTCTGCTGCTGGACACGTGTCAGTCAGGGAGGTGTCTCTCAAATCAACCCCCACCTCCAAGCTAGCATTAGTGGGCCCTTGAGCAAGGCCCTTAGCCCTCACTCAGTTGTAAGTCGCTCTGGATAAGTCGTGCCAAATACCATAAATGTGAATCTCCACAGGGCGTGTACAGGAATCAGATTTGAGAAGTGTGTAGTGCACTACAGCGGAAACAGTGTAGTGTGTAGTGCGTCTCACTCACAAGTACACTTCATTTCAAGTGAATGCAAAAAGCATGAGGTCGCGATTTAATGACTTTCAGTCGTAGCAGCTCTTATAGCTCCTCTATAAAACACTTCTGTGACCTCTGACACGTAACATCCACAGTGTGTGTGTGTGTGTGTGTGTGTGTGTGTGTGTGTGTGTGTGTGTGTGCTGTGTGCGCGAATAATGATCCTGTGATTTCATTCTGAAAAGGGCAGAACCATCACATGTCTTTTTCAGTGCTGCAGGACCGAGAACGTGACCTTCTCCACTCACCACAAACTCACTTCATCTCCTCACCATGTTCTCACTTATCTTCTAATGTTTAGAGAGAGGGAGAGAAAGAGACGGGGGGGGGGCAGAGAGGTGGAGAGAGAGAGAGAGAGAGAGAGAGATAGATTTTATATTGTGTTTTAACGATTGTGAAAAGTGAAGTGAAAAGTACATCACTTCATATGTACTCATATATTTTACTGAAGTATTTTTTTTACTATTTACATTTTCATGTAATTATCTGTATTTTCACCTGCTTACATTTTAAAATATCCTTTGTTGATGTCGCATCGCATCGCTGTGAAAGTCCTGAAAGGAAAATAATTTCACTTCTTTATCCTTCAAAAAAGTCATTCTTTTCATCCTTTTGTCATCCATCTCTCATTTAAAACAACACAGTCATCTGTGACTGAAGGTTCTGGCCGGGGAGCGATTGTCCTTGTACTGAACGTCTCGGAGCGGGGGGACGGGGGGATGGGGACGGGGAGACGGGGGGGGGGGGCAAGCGAACTGAAGTACTGAATAAGCAAAATATCATTCACTGTAAAAACCTTTTCTGCAAATGTCACCATGTTGTTGTTTTTGCTGCTAATGAACCATCTCTTCTGTTTTTAAAGTTCAGAGAAAAGAGAGAGAGAGAGAGAGGCAGAGCGAGAGAGAAGAGAGAGGCAGAGAGAGCAAGAAGGAAAGAGAGAGCGAGGCAGAGAGAAAGAAGGAAAGAGAGTGAGAGAGCGAGGCAGAGAGAGAGAGAGACAGAGAGCGGCAAAGAGAGAGAGAGAGAGAGCAAGGCAGAGAGAGAGAGGCAGAGAGAGAAGAGAGAGCAAGGAAGAGAGGAAGAGAGAGCGAGAGAGAGAGAACAGAGAGAGAGAAAGAAGGAGGAAGAGAGAGTGAGAGAGCGAGAGAGAGAGAGAGAGAGAGAGAGAGCAGAGAGAGAGAGGAGAGAGATGCAGAGAGAGAGCAGAGAGGCAGAGAGAGAGGAGAGAGCGATGAGAGGCAGAGAGAGGCGGAACGAGGCAGAGAGAGAGAGAGAGAGAGAGAGAGAGAGAGGAGAGACATGCAGAGAGAGAGAGCGAGTGAGCAGAGAGAGAGGCAAGGGCCGCTCAGGAGAGAGAGAGAGAGATAGGAGAGGAGAGAGAGGAAAGGAGAGAGAGAGATAGGAGGAGAGGAGGAGAGGAGAGAGGCAGAGAGAGAGAGGAGATCTAGAGAGAGGCAGAGAGAGAGAGCGACAGCAGAGAGAGGAGCGGAGAGAGAGAGGAGAGAGAGCAGAGAGCGAGAGAGAGAGAGAGAGAGAGAGAGAGAGAGAGTCAGAGAGAGAGAGAAGGAGAGGGATGGCGGCAGAGAGAGCGAGAGAGAGAGAGAGAGAGGAGGAGAGAGAGGCAGAGAGAGGACTCTCGAGCTTCTAGAGAGAGAGAGAGAGAGAGGCAGAGAGAGAGAGAGAGAGAGAGCGGAGAGAGAGAGCAGAGAGAGAGAGAAGAGAGAGAGAGCGAGGCAGAGAGAGAGCGAGAGCAGAGAGAGAGAGAGAGAGAGAGAGAGCAGAGAGAGAGAGACTGAGAGAGAGCAGAGAGAGAGAGAGGCAGAGAGAGAGAGTTTCCCCCTTCCTTCTCTCCTATTTTCTGGCAGAGAGAGAGAGAGGGCAGGGCCAGAGATTTAGCCAGGGCAGAGAGAGAGGCTAGAGAGCCCTGAGAGCGAGAGAGGCAGAGAGAGTGAAGAGCGAGCGAGAGCCTCAGAGAGAGGAGAGAAGAGAGATCGGAGCAATGCAGAGATGTTGACAGAGAGTTGACAAGAGTCATAAGAGCCGAAGGCAGAGAGAGAGCGAGAGAGAGAGAGGAGAGAGAGAGAGAGAGAGAGAGGTGATGTTCAGACTTTGCTTTATTCTTTTGTCTTTAGCTCTAATAAGGCAATAATTAAAGGTGATTTTCTGTTTCTGCGTCTCCAAAACCAATTATCCAACAAACGCAGTCTTTATGGCACCGTACGTTTTTAACTGCGCACCAGAGGATCATGGGATTCTAATTGTAAAAGTGTGAGGTGTTTTAAAAATAAACTTTTAACTTTATTTTTTTGTATTTCCTCCTTTTTGGTGAACGTGGACCATTTCAGCCAGACACAATGAAAGCTCGTATTTTAAATGTAAATGTGCTTTAGAGTTTAAAATCTCACCACTATTTAATTCACTACAGGTTTGTACAGAGATCCTGAAAATATTGGGTTGAAAGTTACATTACAACAGAATTGTAACAGAATGTTTTTATAAACCTCATATAAATCTCATATTTTATTCACAATTAAACATTGTTTAAACGATGAAAATGTACTGTACATTTCAAAATTAATAGCAGTAAATAAAATATAAACAGTGCATTTTGGAGAACCTGAGTCTCTCAGAAGTAAAAATGGTTTAAACCTCAGCCGCGTTAACGCTGATAATGTTAAGATGGAATATAAAAAAGGTGATATATGTGTTATATTAACAAAAAACACCAGTAACGTGCCTCCAGAAAAGCGCACCGTGGATGAAACTACATTTTACATTTCTTTTTAGCAACTGTGGACATTCTCCGGGCTAAAGAGGAGAGGGACGTTCCGTCTCGTTATCAGCGCTCTGTTGAGAAATGTGCATTGTTGATGGTATAGCAGAGCATTAGTGCCTTCTACATATGGAAAGTATATCGGTCATTATTGCTGAAAGATATTTCCAGGTTTTAGAGATATGATCGCTCAGGCCTGTACATTTGAGCAGAAATTGTTTAAAAATTAAGCAAAAAAAAATTTTAATCATATTGTGTTGAATTGAAAGGAAATCAGAGCGTAACATGCATCGTATTAACGGTGAATCGTATAACATCTGTGTTTAAAGCACATCCCTGTCTGCACAAAGAAAACAATATGCAAAAACAAATATTTGCAAAAAGCATGCACTATATAAATAATACATTCAGGATGCATGCCTATGTACGAGTATAAAAATTTTTTTTACATATTTTATTTTTTCTTATTACTATGTTTCTTATTTATTTGTGTTATTATTTTTAATATTTGCTGTATTTTTCTTCTTTGGTTGTAAAACGGTTTGAGATGTTCATGTAAATATAAAATATTTTTAAAAAAATAATAAAAAAATAAAAATATGAAATAAAGATTATTATTATTATTGTATGGTGAAGAGTAATGAATATCCAGACACTTTGTTTTTTATTGACATAAACCACAGCTAAGTGAGTATTACACAGATTTATCGTACGATACAGAGATAACATCTGCAGAGTGCGTTAAAAAGGGTGTAAAATCTCACTCCTAGTCATGGATTGTCACCTTGGACAAGTTAAATCTCTCCCTGATGTTTATAGTGTAAACAGACTGGATATATCAGTATAACAGGGGTATATTTTCATTTTATTGCACATGCGGTTTATCAGATCTAGAATTGCACTGCTGTGGGAGATCGGATTCGGAATTTCAGCACTGAATAATCGCTCATTACGGGAAATCTATTATTTATATACAGGATTTATATTATGCACAGAATAAGGCTGAACATTATATTCATCATGAATAAGCCGGCCGATTGGTGTTTTAAAATGAATAAAAAAAGTGTTTACAATGTGGACAAAATAACTGCAGGACTGATTTTTTATTATTTCTTTTTACTTTACGCGTTTTCATTGCAGAGTTTGTTTGCATACACCAGAGATGACATTAAACGTGGGTCGGTCAGGAAACAGCAATACTGGAGAACAGCATGTAAAGGGTTTTGCACAACGGCTCACAAAAGACGTACAGTAACACTACAGTAACACTTTACCTCACAGGATAAAGAGGCTCAGATCCCAAAAATGTTCATCAAACAACATCCTACAATTTTGTGGTTGACGTGTAAATACATACTTGAGCACCAATCAGGAGTCAGCAGTCGTCAGATTGCAGGAGCCAATCAGAGTTCTGTGTTGAGGAGCAGGAGGACGTGAACTCGTATGCAAATGTTCATTGTCTTTATTTAAAGGAACCCACAAGTCAAAAAAACAAACTCTCTAAAGGACACACAGGCAGTCAGAATAAGTCCTTAAAAACAGGGTCTTCTGAGAACTCGGGAATGGAAACAGTAATACATGACAATAAGGGCAACAACAACAATAATAATAATAATAATAACAACAAGACAGGAGGCATGGAAATAACTCAACACCAAGTATGCTGGAGGTAAATAGAGACACAGAGTGGAGATGTAATTAGGGAAAGACAGAGCGGACTCAGGATCAAATAAAAAGGAGTAAGAAATAAAGGGAGAGCAAATAATGACAAAGGGAAGAGAACCACACCAGGACTGAGAATATATACAATATACCAAATGCAAAACAGATATAAAGCAGTGCAAAGAACAACAGGAGACTAGAAAATGCAGCTAAAGGAAAATAAAGGACTTAAAGGGACCAGAAAAGGCCAGAAACTTAAAAACATAGCAACCAAAATAAACGAGGAGCAGGTGGGAGCAATAAGGGGGGAGAGGAATAGGACACAGGGAGCAGGGGGCCCAGTGGTGACATCTAGTGGCCATGGTGTATCTGAGGCATGTTTTTTTTGTATTCCTCCAACACCAGCGCAGGATGCCTGAGAATTTCGCTGTTGAAGAACAACGATGTTGTGTAGCGTCCATGTAACGAGTTATTTCCTGTTCTCGTGTGTTTTATCAGTTGTTGTGTAAATATTTTATATCTATTGTGTTCAGTCGTGTGTTCAGTAAATGACATTTGATTGATTTGTAAATCCGGAAAGTCTCGAGGTAATTTTTACTGAAGGTCACGAACTTCCAGCTTTAAATGTATTTTATAAATGCAGTATTTTTTTGGTCTTCTGGTCATTTTGGAGTTGATTTAGTTGTTTATGATGAATGTAGACGTTTAATCACCCACACACTTTCACCTTTTACACTCTCGGCTCACCTGCGACTGTGGAGGCGGATTTTTCTTTTCCTGGATTGAGATTTCTGAGAATTCTCACACCAAGCTTTTTTTCTGTTGCAGCTTCCTGTGCTGTAGCTATTTCTGTTCCACACACACACACACACACACACACACACACACACACACACACACACACACACACATGTCCAGTTTTCATGCGGATAAGCCATAAATATTGGCACCTCTAAGGATTTTCTGTTCAAACCCTCTCGACGTACACTTTCTGTTTTTCTTTGACTCGTGTTTAGAGAGGCCTCAGAAGGACAGAGATGATGCCGAGATCTCAAACTCTCCTCTGTTCTCACGCTGGGGCCGCGACCTGGGGCCCGAGAGCCGCCGTGTCGCTCTGCACAAGTTCCAGTATTACGGCTACAACGCCTACCTCAGTGACCGTCTTTCACTGGACCGAGCCATCCCTGACCTCCGACCTGACGGGTGAGCAAATCAATCCATCCATCCGTCCGTCCGTCCGTCCATCCATCCGTCCGTCCGTCCGTCCGTCCATCCATATCATTCCATCCATCCCATCCATCCATCCATTCCATCCATCCATTCATAAATCCATGTCCATCCATCCATCCATCCATCCATCCATCCATCCATCCATCCATCCATCCATCCATCCATCCATCCATCCATCCATCCATCCATTCCATCCATTCCATCCATCCATCCATCCATCCATCCATCCATCCATCCATCCATCCACCATCCATTACTATTTCCTCTCTTTATTTCATGAAAAAAAAGACAAATAAAAATGCTGCATTTCAACAAACAAAATACAATGAGATCAAAAAGAGCTGCAACAAAATTGCAATATCTCTCTCTATCTCTTTCTCTATCTCTCTTTCACATCACTCCAGTATAACTCTCCGTCTCTCTCAGTCATGTTAGCGTCATCTGATTTCTGTGACACGTATCTGATCCGTTCCCACACAGCGCTCTTCAGAACAGCTAAACTTCCTGCTCAGGGAAACGCTCCGGAACGCTCAGGGAACGCTTGGGAACGATCGGAAACGCTCAGGGAACGTTCGGCAACATCGCTTCCCACCAGCCGGAAGTAAAAGCAGGAACATTTGGTTTTCCGAGTTCCTGCAGCTTCTCTTCTTCACTACACTGCATAAGTGGCGGCTTTGCGTGACGGTGTTTTGGGGGCGTGGCCGAGCGAGCTGACTTTATATGAAAGATGGTGAATCTCGCAGGACGTGTCGAGTCGGAATCATTTATATGATCGTTATGAATAATGAGACGTGGATTTACAAGATTGCGATTTATTTTTGTTCAGGAAAATCACATGAGGAAAAGTTTACAAAATAAAACCCAATGCAACTGATTATAAAGATTTACATTTAAATAAAAGTACTAGATTTGATTTATTTGGGATATTTTTGTAGAATTGCTGTTCAAGTTTAACTGAAGCCTCCCAGCAGTCATTAATATTCATAAAGCATATCCACGAGGCTCATAAATATTGATGAGTCAGCTTACAGTAGATTTGGTCGTGTCGTGTTGGAGCGAGACGGAAAGACGGAGATTTTACAGACTCGACACGACTGACATCAGAATAACTCGTAATGTCGCGTAATAAAAGGATGTAAAACAGACGTATTATTGTAGGTGTTATTAATATAGATGGTGAAATTTCTCCTGAGGTCTCAGTGATCTTTTCTTTTCCTTTATTTCTGCTTCACCCGATTCATCTCATGGTTCCACATGAAGATCCTGATGAATCTACTCAGCAACTCTTTATCTTTATCTTTGTAAAGGTGCTTTTGAGATGTATTTAGTTCAAAAGTTCTATAAATAAAAACAATATTTAACTGAATAATAATAAATGTAATTAAAAATGAACATGATATTTAATTACATTGATATCTTATGGGTAAAGACATTGGACTTTGGATGAGTTCAAATCCCAGTCACATCCAAACTGCCAACTACCGGGCTCCTGAGCAAGGCCCCTAACCCACAGCTGTTGGGTTATATGAATGAGATTTTTTTTAAATGTATGTATGTATGTATTTATTTCATAATTTTTTATTTTCAATACAAAAAATGTAAACATATAAAAGGATCATAATTATTAAAATGTTAAAGAATTAAATAGAATTGTAAACAATCGCAGCAGTGTGTTTGATGTCTGATGTCATTTTAGAAAATAAACCCAGAGCATCTTTAATATTAAACACAGAAACACTCGCAACCGTTCTGTGGTTCTGCTTTCTTATTATTTTCTGCTTTTTCTTAACCCTCTTCGGAATTTGTTCTGGCGCCCCCTATCAGCATGGAGACATATAATATATAATGTTAAACAGTATTTTAATGGTCTAAATTTGGCCTTCAAGAGGCGACTTTGGTGTTCATGACGAGTTTAATATATCAAGGCTGCCGATAATTTTGCCGTAGCTCTTCACTCTGACTTTTTGTTTTATTGCTGGTCAGGTGCAGGAACATCTCCTACATTGGCAGTTTGCCGCAGGTCAGCGTCGTCTTCATCTTCGTGGACGAGGCTTTGTCTGTGATCCTGCGCTCCGTCCATTCGGCAATGCGCCGGACGCCCTCGCACCTGCTGCGGGAAATCATCCTGGTGGATGACAGCAGCAGCAACGGTGCATATATTACACACACACACACACACACACACACACACACACACACATTGCTATGCTGTACAGATATGTGTTTGTCAGACAGGTGTTATAATAACACACATGACTACATGCGCATGCAGGAGTTTCTGCAGCCGTGTGTGTGTGTGTGTTGTATCAGGATGACGAGTGTGTCACCGATTACACACACACACACACACACACAACACACACACACACACACACACACCTTGCATTGAATCCACTTCACTCTTTTCACATGCTTGCGGATTCACAAACCTCTTGACTTGTCACAAGGACATTGTCACTGCATTCACAGCAAATAAATACATAAACAAACAAACAAATAAATAAATAACCAGTTGGATTCAGAGTTGTGATGATGGTGATGATGATGATGATGATGGTGGTGGTGATGATGTGATGGTGATGATGGGTGATGATGATGATGATGATGATGATGATGATGATGGTGATGATGAAGATGATAATAATGGTGATGGTGATTGATGGTGATGATGGGTGATGGATGATGGGTGATGTGGTGGTGGTGATGACAATGGTGATGATAATGAAGGTGATGGTGATAATGAAGGTGGTGGTGATGATGATGAAGGTGGTGATGATGATGAAGGTGATGCTGGTTGATGGTGATGATGCATGAAGGTGATTCTGATGGGAAGGTGATGGTGCTGATGATGTTGAAGGTGATGTGGTGATAATTGATGATGTGCTTATTTGAAAACACAGCTCCTTCAAGATATGCTAGTAGGAGAATATCCTACTAAAGTGTGTGTGTGTGTGTGAGTGTTTGTGTGTGTGTGTGTGTGTGTGTGTGTGTGTGTGTGTGTGTGTGTGTGTGTGTGTGTGTGTGTGTGTGTGTAAAATCTACATTCATCATACAGCCAGTCATTTAAATCTAACACTAAAAACAGTCAGTGTGTTTAAAGACTATGACCTGATTAGAGATAATAGTGCGTGGTTGTGTATGTGTGTGTGTGTGTGTGTGCGTGTGTGTGTGTGTGTGTGTGTTTAAAGACTGTGATAATTGTTTGATCTCTGTCAGAAGTATGAAATCATGATTGAGGTTGAAGTGTTGGAAAGCGAGCCGCCGCAGTGTCGTGTTGTTCCGCAGCTGGCTGAGTGCGATGATCTGTTTCCACGGCAACCAATAATTGTCCCTGATTGGACACCAGGTGTTCGTATACACTAACGAAACGGTTACAGTAGTTCTGATCAAGAACATTCTTTAAACACGGTTGCTGATCCTCCCTCAGACTGCAGACATGACGTGGTCAAAAGTATTGGGGCACGTTGTTTTATTTTTTGTTTTTTTCCCCCCCCCAAGCCTTTAGGACAGAGTTGAAGATGCCGAATTGTGTAAGATGTCAGTGAAGTTTTGCACTAGATTTTGGGGAGGTTTCTGGTGTGTTAGTGATGTAGGAGAAGTGAATAGGGTTGGAGCAGGAAGATCTTCATGGAGTTTACAGTAGTGTGTAAAGTTGAGTTGACAGTAATGTGATTAATCATGATTAAATATTATATTAACATTCAATTATAAACTACTTCTTGTCTTTTTTTTCTATTTTTAAAGACCCATTTTGCCGTAATGTTTTCCACAGAATGCGTCGGAATCTTCATCCTGCCCTGCTTCAGGGTTATAAACAGCCATGTAAATAATCAGAACTCATTCCCGGCCTTCACACACACACACACACACACACACACACACACACACACACACACACACACACATACACACACCCACCACACACACACACACACACCACACCACCCCTACACACACACACACACACACACACACACACACACACACACACCACATTACACACACACACATACATAAACACACACGCACACACACTACACACAAACACCCACATACACAACATACAAACACACACACCAAACAACACACACACATTTACACACACACACACACACCACACACACACACACACACACACACACACACATACACACACACATAACACACACACACACACACACACACACACACACACATAAAAAAACACACACACACATTTACATTTACATTTACATTTGCGGTATTTAGCAGACGCCCTTATCCAGGGCGACGTACAGGCGACGTACATACACATACACACACACACACACACACACACACATATACACACACACACACACACACACACACACACACACACATACACACACACACACACACACACACACACACACACGGACTTATTGTTTTTGTAATGAATGAATGTTATTTGATGAGGTTGAATGAGAAGAGATAAAATGTCCATCTGAACTAAAGTTAATTAAGTGTATATTTTCTCACAGCTTCACAAAAATCATCATCTTCCAACAATTCCCACCCGTTCTTCATTTCACATCACTCAGGTTTCCGTCTGTGTGCAATCACAGTGACAGGAAGTGCAGGAAACCGTCGACAGACTTTTATTACATTTTAATTTCATCCCCAGTCGTTTCCCTTTAGTGCAGCAGTGCAGTGTTTACTGCAATAACACACACACACACCTGTCTCACCTCTGTGTGTGTGTGTGTGTGTGTGTGTGTGTGTGTGTGTGTGTGTGTGTGTGTGTGTGTGTGTGTGTGTGTGTGTGTGTGTGTGTGTGTGTGTGTGTAGTGTGTAAAAAATGAATATTTAGCGATTAAGGATGATTTTTGGGTGAACTGTGACTCGGGTTTTGATGGACTTGATGCAGGTGATCCAGCCGGAGGTTTTCATGTCACAGGTTTGACACCATGACACGACTGAGGACATCAACAAGAAACACAAACATAAGGTCTTTTCCAAGCCAAAGATCTTTGAAGTTCCATGATGTTCTCCTCAATCTAATTTGAAAAAGCACAAAGAAAAAAGGTGATGTTGTGGAGAAGCAGCACTTCACTTCCACATCACATCCATCAGCAATAAAGTGTGGAATCCTGCGTTTACTGTCGGCCAAAAATGCTCTTCATGGAAGAATTGTGGGCAAAAAGCCAAACACTGAAGCACGTCTGCGAGACTCAACTACGCATGAAAACAGAGGACGCGAGGAAGGAGAAAAACAGCAGGAGATGTTCTGGACTGACAAGAATCTGAAATGAACATTATAATAAGGAGTGTGTGCAGTGAAGCCTGGTGGAGGTGGTTTTATTAATGTCTGCATTGTGTTGGAGATCTGCTCAGGATTAATGACGTCCTCAGGGAGATATTTGTCCATCGTGCATTTCCGTCATCAAGACATCTGATTGGTCCAAAATCCGTTCTGCGGCAGGCAATGACAACATCAACATCATGAAGAGCTTCAGCATAGAGAAGAAGAAGAAGTGGAGTGGAGATAATAGTTTTGGCGCCCCCACAGAGTCCTCATCTCAACATCATCGAATCTGTTACAGATTACAGGAACACGGATTTTCACAGTTCTTCTGCTAGGAATAAGAGGAATAAGAAGGACACAGCAGACCTCAGCAACACCACGAACCTCCACAGAATCTAAAGGAAGCTCCTATCAGAAGATAAAGAGTGAAGAAACAGGACTGGATATGGAATAAAACTTATGGTCAGGTGTTTAGAAACGTTCTCCTGTTTATTCTCACAATATTTATTCTCTCGTTTCTTTCTCTCCTCTTCTAGCCGAACTGATGGAAAACCTACAGAGGTTCATGGAGGAGACGAACCAACGGCGTCCCGACTTCATTAAGATGGTTCGCCACAGCAGGCAGGAGGGTCTGATCCGCGCCCGTGTGAGTGGCTGGAGGGCGGCCAGCGCGCCAGTCGTGGCTCTGTTCGATGCCCATGTGGAGTTTAATGTAGGATGGTGAGTGGTTCTGCACCGCGAGTTTAATACACAAGCGAGCAGACAGATCATTATTACTGAGTGGGAAAGTGTTCCAGACTGTGGCTCAGCGGGACGTCGTGAGCTTTTCCGTTTGTAAATAAATCACGCGAACTGCGGAAGGAATTTCTGTTTGTACACACGAAGTCATTCGATTTGCCGTCGACACGTTTGATCCCGGAACAAGACGCAACATCGAGTCTTTACGCTCCGCAAACAATGTTCATAATTATTATTTTCATAGTCAGCAAGAAAAAATAGGAGCATGTTTGGATGGAGAGCGACAAAATGTTGAGGTACAGATCAGCAGTGCTCTAATGCTTTTAGTCTCTCTTTATTTTGTCGTTGTTATTTCTGTGTAAGGATGCAGTCAGTGTGTATCGTCGCTGCACCACAGTGTTGCACGATATTCCGGTTATACAAAAGTATCGCGATACCCTGCTTTTATAAACCAAACGATTCTTCATTTCATTAATACTTAAAAAATGACAGCTGTAGTTCCTGCAGTGCCTGAAGGGGGCAGTGTGTGCGCACTGCATATTTTTCCTCCCCAATGCACTCGGACTTCATTAAAAATGCTATTTTATATTTAGTTTAAACAGTTTTTTAAACAGTTTGTTTCATCAGACAGAAAACCATGTGTGTTTATTAATAAATCAAAACCTCCATTACTGTGTGTGTGTGTGTGTGTGTGTGTGTGTGTGTGTGTGTGTGTGTGTGTGTGTTTTGACAGGGCTGAACCAATCTTACACAGGATCCAGGAGGACCGACGTCGCATCATATCTCCTTCTTTTGACAACATTAAATACGACACGTTTGAGATCGAGGAATATCCTCTGTCAGCGCACGGCTTTGACTGGGAGCTCTGGTGTCGCTACCTGAACCCACCCAGGAGCTGGTGGAGTCAGAAAAACCACACCGCGCCTATCAGGTCCTGCAGAGAAAATGCTAATGCTAATATTCCTGTCACGTGCTGCAGGTTTTTATTTTTATTACAGCAGAATATTTGTATCTTTATTTTTATCTTTATTTTATCTTTATTACAGCAGAATATTTTAATAATACGATCTGTGGTTGAAACCCGATTCTCCATTTACTCCTCATTTGCTTTGGTTTTGGGGATTTGTGGAGAATTGTGTACGTATCTTTATTGTCAGATTTCCAGTTATAATCACTAATTCATGTTAAATTTTATCCTGTATTTATTTACGCACTTATATAAACGTTTATATTTGTGTGAACGAATCTTTATGTAATATTTTAATCGATGTTGTATTAATGATGTGTGTTAATTAAAAAGATGGACCAGGACAAACGTCTGATTTAAAATCATTTATTGTGTTATTTTAGGTCACTGTGCTGTTTATTCAGTGGAAGTCAGTGAGAATGTGACATTGTGCTTTAGAGAAGAATAAATAATGTTCATCTGAACACCATTTGTCTTTCCTATCAGGAGTCCTGCTCTGATTGGCTGCTTTGTGGTGGAGAGGCGGTACTTTGAGGAGATTGGACTGCTGGATGAAGGCATGGAGGTGTACGGAGGAGAGAACGTGGAATTGGGGATCAGAGTAAGATGTTCCTCTGTTACACACAATACATTACACAACAGCTCCTTCTGATTCTCCGTCCTGATTGGTCCCAAGGTCTTCGTTCATTTCAGTCTCGCTTTAAATCAGAAGTATTTGTAGTTTCCGTAGTAACGGCTCGTACATCACAGACTTGCATTGCAGATGCTGATTATTATAGAGCAAAGTGTTCATGCAGCGAACTCACTGCAACCTTTATCTCTCACATGGAACATCACTGATCCTCCTGCTGACCCTATAATTACAGTTTAAATAGAATGTGCTGCACACACACACACACACACACACACACACACACACGTGCGGTTCTGCACAAAGAAACCACCATCTGGTCGCTGCATGCTGCTGCTATCATTTCTGCAGAACCACTGAGTTCTGTTTGTTAATGAGGCGTGATCGAATCTCCTCTCGCACAAACGCTTTAGCCCAAAGCACACAACATAAAAAAAAAAACACAACATTAAAAAAACCACACAACATTAAAAAAACACACATTAAAAAAACCACACAACATTAAAAAACCACACAACATTAAAAAACCACACAACATTAAAAAACCACACAACATTAAAAAAACCACACAACATAAAAAAAAACACACAATGAAGTTTATAAGATTTATATTTACAGCTTTTGGCAGAAGCTTTTCTTCCTGTGCCGCTGTTTCAGGAACAGTTAAGAGTTTCCGGCTTTGGCAGTTCAGTGGTGATGGTGGGATTTAAACTCATGAGCTCCTGTATAAAAGCCAGCATGTGGACCACTGCACTATCACCACTCTGAAGCAGTGATGTGAGGAATAAAAAATGTTGGATTTTATTTCATGTTATTTATGATGGATGAATAGAGAGATAAAACGGGTGGATGAATGAATGGATGGAATAATAAATTTTTTAAAAAATTGGGTAGATATTATTATTATTATTATTATTATTATTATATTATTAATACCAAAAACAACAACAACAATAATAATAATAAGAAGAAGAAGAAATGGTAAAATTTTAAATGGATGAATAGAACAGATGGAAGAACAGATGGTTTGATGGATGGAATATTGGATGGAAAAAGATGGGAAAATTTTGGTGAGATGTAGGATGATGTAGGTGATGTAGGTGATGTAGGTGATGAGATGAT